>QJNY01000634.1:0-41637 GCA_004155945.1 Monosporascus sp. mg162
AGACAAAGGCTGTCCCAGGCAGCATTCTGCTGCCTGCTCCAAACAAAGCCTGCCAGCCGGCAACACCTGAAAGCACCAATTGCCGACACGCCCTCTTGCGTTAGGTGGCCGCGGCCGGAAAGTCCGAAAATCCAAAATCAAATCTAAAAATACAACCAATCTATACGGAAATTAAACCCTAATCTCTGCATCAATTTCCGAATAGGGTCTATACATTAGCCGTTGCATCATCCAAACCTTAAGTACCTTTTAATTTATCTTATATTTTCTTAAATCCTAAGTTCTGCATAAATCGTTCAAAATCTGCTTTATTAAGTGGCTTCGTTAATCTGTCGAAAGGATTATCTTTGCTTTTTACGTATTAAAAGCTAATTCTTTTTGCCTTAACTTCCTGGCGTACGTAATGGTATTTAATTCGAATGTAACAGTTTCTTTTTAACATCTATATCTTTTTTACCTATTTAAATATACTTATATTATTTTCTAAAATAAAAATAAGACCTTTAGGCATAAATCCTAATTCTGTCAGAAAATTCCTAATCCTAATTGCTTCCGTTGCAGTTATTCCTGCTTTTACATACTTTGCTTTCGTAATACATTTTATAATAACGCCTTATAACTTTGAAAATTATAATACGGGCACTTTAATTATAAAAAATATATACCTTATTATAAACTTTGCCGATTCGCTATTATTTGCAAAGTTTATATTTACTGCTCCAAATAACCTTAAGTTGTTATATTTCTGATACGGATAATCTCGTTTTAACTTCCGATACCGAAAAAATAGGTTTGTTATACCGTTTAAATATTATAACAGTTTTTTAATATATTTTTAGTATTTTAGGGATAATTTATTTATAAATTTGGCCTTAGTTGACGTTGCAAACGTTATATCTGGTTTACTGATGCAATTTGAAAAATTAAATTTTCTTACCATATTTACGTATTCGAATATATTTTCTTTGTTAGTTTCGCCGTTATGTCTTATTATATACTTTAAATAATCCATAACAAATAACGTAAGCTTTTTTCTTATGGTATCCAGGCTTATTAACTTTAATAACTTCTTAATTTATTGTTGCTGGTCCAGTTTAACGTCGCTAATCGATAAAAAACGGATAATCAGTATATTTAAGTACCAATCCGTATTTTTCAAATTTTTAATAAGAACGTTTTTAACGATTTCTTCGGCAACGTTTTTAAGGTACTGTCTATTAGTTTCGAAAAGCAGAAAATTATTAACGTATAAGGCGATAATATAATTTATCTTAGGGTTGAAGTAAATTGCATTATTAAAAATTAATAAATAAAAGTTTTGTTTTTTAAGTATTTTTTTGACTTTTTCCTGCTAAGCAATTCCGGCTTGCTTTAGGCCGTATAAAGTGTTTATTAGTTTGATAACTTTTTTAAAGGAAAACCGGTATATTTCCTTGTTTTCCGGGTACGTATCGAAATATTTCTTTAATATAAGGAACTGTTTTATGTAAATATTTTCCTTTAACTTGCCATTTAGATACGTAGCGATAAAGTCGATTTGGAGTATATGCTAACCTAAATAGGCAGTTAAAGTTATCAGGATTTTCCAGTGCACAATTTTTGCTATATTCGCTGCGGTTTTATTATAGTTAGTTCCTTTTCGTTGGGTAAACCTTTTTACGTAAATACGGGCCTTATAATTATTTGGCTTTCCTGTAAACGTATACTTTTTTTTTATCATTTATTTAGCATTTATAAGGTATTTATAGGCTTTTTCTTTAAGGGGGGTAAATTTAAAGGTTTTACGCGAAAGGTTTTCTTAAATCTTAATGAAAATTATTTTAAATTACATCTTTCGTTTTGGGCTTTTTATAACTTCCTTTAGGGACGGGCCGTTATCCGTTGCTATAAACAGCTTCCAGGTAATGGATAACTTGCTTAAGTTAATATGTTTTAAATCTTTAATTTCAAAAATACTTTCGTATTTATTTTTTAGCATATTAACTATTTGCTAGTATTCGTAGATATTTCGGATAGCCTGATCGGCGTTTCCGTGGCTTCCAAAAAAGTTGTCGTTATCGTTATCGCTTACCAATAGATTGAAATGGAAGATATATAAATTATTATCACCCTTTTAGGTTAAAGTTAACTTTAATTTATGCATTAGTTTAAAGGCTTTATTTAAGGCTTTTAGGGTATACAGGTCCGGGACCGTTTTTTTCGGGCGTTCCTTTTTACGCTTAATTTTCTTGGTTTCTTTTTACGCTTAATTTTCTTTGTTTCTTGGTCCGTATCGTCCTTAGAAACAACGTTATAGTCTTTATTTTTCATTCCGATACCTTTCTGTTTCTAACGGTATCTTAGGCGTTTTTATACGGGTTATGGAAGCGATCGAATAATATCCTTAAAGTTAAGCGGCTGTCCTAGCTTTTCCAGGTCCTTATAAATAGTAATATACGGTATTATTAGCAACCTACTGCCCTTTAAAAGTTATACCTTGTAATTATATGTTCCTTAATACCTTAGCAGCATACCCTTTGCTTTACGGGCTGCTAACTTTTTTAACTTAGTTCTATAATTCCCATCGATTAAAATTATATACCTGCTGCCGAAGATTTAAAGGTAACTGTTATTAAGTTTGTAGGACTTATCAGGTTCGAATGCGTTTTCAAAACATTCGATTAGTATTATATTTTTTACCGTTAACTGTTTCGTCCTGTTAATTATATGCATTGTAGCTTTTATTTTAAGGTCCCAGAAATACGTCGGTATTTTTATCTGGGCTAAAGTTATACGCGCTTCGTCCTATAAGAATTAAATGTTTCTTTCTGCAACTCCATTCTAATATTAATTATAAAAGCTGGAAATTACTAGTTTAATGCCTTTAACTACGTAAAACTTTTCGATTATGGTTATGCCGAACTTTTTACCGCCGTCCAGGCGTAAAATCTATACTTTTTAGCTTTTAACCGATTTTAATCGCTTAATTAATCGTATAATATACGTACATAAGCTTTGCTGTATTTCGCCCTTAATCTTAAACGAATAATACTTTTTGTAACGCGAAAGGTTTTTTGTAATAAAACCGAAGTAACTGTTATTTTCGATGCTGATAGGCTTAACTGAGCCTATATTATACTAAATAATTTTTTTTACATATCGTTTTCGTTTCTGGGGGTTTATAAACGGGATTTTCCGTATTTTTCTTTCGTCGTACGCCGTATAAGGGATCGTTTTTATATCGTTGGAGTTTAAATTTATTCCCGTAAACCTTTTGATGGTTTAAATTAATCGTTTAATACTGGGGTGGCAAAGGCAGCGGTACCATAAGATAATTTTCTTTATGATTTCGTCCGTTATAAAAACCTTGTTATTTTTGAAGGCTTTTACAAGGGCGCTTTTTAGGTCGTTAGCCAGGTTACCGCCGTTTTCCTTACCGAATGGCCTTTCCAGCCCGTATCCCTATTAATAATTCTCGTTATTTGTCGATTCCGGGGCATTAATAATAGGTTCCGGCTTTCCATAAAGCTATAGGAAGAAACCTTTCCGAAATACGTTAATCGTCGTTAATTACGTTCCATCAGGGTTTACTAAGGTATTTCGATTTAGGTAACCACCTTTTCTGTAAAAGATTTCCCTGGAAAATACCTTTAGGGGGAAGTTGTTAATATATAACGTATACTTTATTATGGTCTTATTGTTTTTTTACGGGGCCCCCTTAAAAGTTATTTCACTGTTCCAACAGTAATAGCGATAATAAGCTTTCCGCTTGTTATGATATGGATTTCTTTATTCTTAATATTTAGGACCGAGTTTTTTTCGAAGTTTTTAATATTGTTCGTAATGTTAACGTTTGCTTTTAAGTTCCAAAGCAATTTATTTTCATTATCCTCCATGGATAAATGGATATGTAATAGCATGGTACTGCCTATAACAATTGCTTCAGGGCTTTTAATCGTTGTAGCTGTCGTTTCGGGGCAGTTAGCCGCCTGTAGCTTAAGGCAGTTAATTACCTGCAGCTTAAGGCAATTGGCCACTGTAGCTTCAGGGCTCCCGAGCGCTGTAGCCGTCACTCTAAGGCAGTTAGATACTGTAGCTACAGGCCTGTTATTTTCTGTAGCAATTACTTCAAGGCAGTCGGCCACCTATAACTCAGGGCAATGGGCCACTAAAGCTACAGGCCAGTCGCCCTCTATAGCAGTTGCTTCCGGGCAGTTGGCCCCTTGAAGTGTTTTATTATACTATTGCATTAGGTCTTAAAGCTGTTGTTCGTTAATATAGGCGCTAAACGTTTCTTTATTGGAACGATACAGGTTTTCCAGGCCTTTAGGGATAAATTGTTCCTTACTCGGTCCATTACCGCGGGTATTGCTGCGGGTATTACGAGACTTATTGCTTTGGTTGTTGTTGTTACCATGGCTTCGGCCTCTATTTTGGCCTTGCTTTCCTTTTTTGCCTTTGCTGTTTTTCTTTTTCTGAGGCTTAGGGCAATTTTTCGCTAGGTATCCGTACTTGCCATAGTTAAAACAAAATGGTTCTCCGTTTTTGTTCCATGCGGGCTTATTATCCCGGAAGTTGTTATTACCTCCCTTACCCTTTTATGCATTATGAAACCGTCCGTTGTTCTTCTTTTTGTTAGTACGGTTATGAAATTTACTGTTGAAATCGTCGATCAGTTGCTGGAAGGAATAGTCCGTCTGCCGCAACATTAACTGCATCGTTTTGCACCAGCTGCTAGCCTTGTCCTTTACAGCAGTAAGAAACATAGTAATGTGTTCCTCGGTCCTAAGCTTTATGCCACAGCTTTTTACCTCCCGTAAAAGCTTTTGAAATTTGGTAGTAAACTGGACTAGGTTTTTTCTATTATATGTAATTTTGCTTAATTCTTTCCAAAGGGACCTTTGCCGGGCCTTGCCTGTTACTGCATAAGTTTTCCGAAGCGTTTTTAACATTTTCGTCCTTTTCTTGATTCCTGTAATCAACTTTAGGAGCGCTTTTTTACAGGTTTTGATGATAACCTTCGCGAAACGTAGTTGATCCAGTTACTTTAGCTTTATTCCGTCCTTATAGCCAATCTCTTCCAGTATAAGGTTAAGGGCGTTGCTCCAAAGCTCCCAATTGGCCTAACCTGACAGGTAATTCTCCTTATTCAAGGAAAAGTCGAAGCGCTTTTAACGGAACTTCGAATTCGTTACTAAACTTCTTGGAGTCCTTTTTAAAATCCTTTAGGGGTACACCTGACTCGCTGGAGCTATCTGAGCTGCTGGAGCCGGAGAAGCTGCTGCTAAGGGAGCTGTGACGGTTTTTCTTCTTCTTTAGGGAACCCCTAAAAAAATCTGAAAAAGAGGATAAGAAGTTATCTAAATTATCAAGGTTGTTGCGCACCACTTTTTTCCCCTTAAGTAACTTGGGTAGCTTTACCTTCTTTTCCTCGCTTTTCTTTCTCTTAAGGTCCAGCCTCTTTTCCATATCGCTCTTTAATGCGATAGGTATTTTCTTAAAGCCACTCGCTTTGATTTTAGGCGGAACGCTTTGCAATGCTTTCGGTTACATATTCGTACTGCCCGAGCTTTTAAAGCTCCGCGTCTTGGGTTGGAACGTATCTAACAGCTGTATCATAATGTTATTCATCTGTTCCATCGTATCGTTATATTTTTCGCTTTGGAACTTCAGTTCCCTAACATTATCCTCGACCTGTTAATATTTTTCTTTCCGCGCCCTAACGTCGCGTTTAATGCCACTTATGTTAGTACCTAGGGACGTATAAAGCTTGTTCAGGTCGGCTTCGGGCTGCTATTTCTGAATAAAGGTTCTTAACGGCTATTAAAGCAGTAAAACGTTTCCTATTAAGGATACTTCGTATTCCTATTTTCCCTCGCCGAAGAATTCTTCGTCTTAGGAAACTTTCTGATCGGAAAAAGGTCCAGGCAGGAAAAAAAACAAGGGGGTTTTCGTTCGTATGCTGGCTCGCCATCGTTAACTGTTACTTAATTCTTTCCTAAATCGTTAACTAAACGGCTTTCTTTTAAGTCTTATGGTTTCTCTGTTAACTTAACTTTTCAAAACTGCAATTAACCACTTTGTATGACGTACTTGGTTCAACAACCAAAAGATATTACCATGTCAGCAGTTACAGTAATCGAATGCAGAAATCTGGCATAACTCTCTGTATATTCTCTAACTCACTTTAGGAATGGACAAATCTAATCCGCAGGCAATCGCCCTTACATACACGATTGGTTAACAAAGGATCGTCCGTAGACAAAGGCTGTCCCAGGCAACATTCTGCTGCCTGCTCCAAACAAAGCCTGCCAACCGGCAACACCTGAAAGCACTAATTGCCGACAGTAAATAATATTATCGCCGCGTATAAGAAAAAAGATTAAGACCTCGACGATTAGTTAATCTAACAGGTCCAAGAACGGTATACTTTTATAAAAAGTAAAAACCTATAATAGTTTTTCGGTATTGAAGTAATTAAATTTAAATTTAAAAAAAAAATAGTTATCTTAATCCGATTTTATAAATAAATTAATTAACTTAATTTATAAAAAAAGATTAAATAATTACTTAAATACGTTTATAATAAACGTCCAATTATTACCGAATTTTAATTTAACTTATTTAAGGTTTATTAATAAATATCCAAAAATCGGTTTTATTTCTATATATAACAGTTAATATTCGACCCGATATATACTTTATTATATTCCGACTTATAAGATTTAATTTAAATATTAATAACGTATATTATAAAGCTACCGATCGAATTATATTACACTTAGTCGGAATTAAAACGTTAACGTTATAATTTAATAGCGAAAATTCGATAAATATTTAAAACCACGTTTTTTTCGTAAATAATACGATCGATCGAAAAAGTTCTTAAGTTTACGTTATAAAGTTATTCCGAAAAATAATAAGATAACGAGTAAATAAAAAAGATATAATAATTACTTTTATATTTAAAACGGAATTGTTATTTTTTACGTAAATTATAAAAAAGCTTTATTTAATTTTCAATTAATTAAAGAATTAAAAGCTATCTGAAATATAAAATCGTTAAATATATAGTACGATTATTAATAAATAATACGATTAGTTAACGCCGACATCGCCTTTTTAAAGATAAAATTACGGTACGTAAATATATATAATTATTAGTTACGAAAAATAATAAAAAGGAATTTGATTAAAATATATTTTATATTTACTGGTAATATATTGGCTAACGGGTTAATTAAAGCCTTGTTACGAAAAGCTTTGAGGTATTTCAGAAAATAGCTAGGATTAATGGATATTATAAAAGTTTTAAAGCGGCGGAGGAAAGTTTTAAAAGAGATTTCGGACGAGGAATTGGCTAATTAAAAGGATTTAATTGCCGGAGGAAAGGTGGAATAGACAGCTGTAACTTTAGGCATTGATGAAATATAACGATTAATGCCGTAAATGCTTTAAGGCGTTAAGGGGGTATGTCAGCTAGCTGGGGGTTGCGTAACGCCCCATATACGAAAAGATCACCTAATGATCGGCCCATATATGCTCCGTAGCTAAACTACTTAGAGCTGTACGCGTGCAACAAGCACTTGCAACTGAGCGGAATACAACAATACAACTGATGTCCACTATATCTGACAAATATGCATATAGGAATTCTTTTAATTTTTCGAGTGACAATTGCAGCCAATACGGCTAAGTTTAAACCTGGGAAATAGACGACCTCAACGCTTTTATCGCTGCGACGCAACAACTACCGGTCGTACCATCGTGCACCGGGCTTCTCTAGTATATTCTGTATGGGGAAAGTCCGTATATCGATTTTCTCGGCCGTACGGGTTGTGGTTGTTGCGTTGCAGCCATGAGAAGGTTGGCTGCGACGCAACAACTACAATTCGTACGGGCAAAAAAATAGCAGGACGGGCTTTTCCCATACTAAGTTACCCTTGGAAGGCCCACGGCGAAATGTTGCACACGGTGGTTGCGTTGTCGCAGCCATGAAAATGTTCCGGACTTGATTAACCGGAACGCCCTCATGGCTACGACGCAATAACTGTCAGCTAGCAGGGGGTGCACTAGCACCCCATATATGGAATGGCTCCCTCTGATCGGAACATATAGGTTCCGTGACTAGACTTTATAAAAAGAGGAGTGCGCGTTCTAAAGCGCCTGCAGCTAGTCATCTAATATTGTCAGATATAGGGGACATCAGTTGTGTTGAATTAATTGGCTAGTTGCGTACCTTCTAGCAACGCGTCCTGATCTTTGAAGTAGTCTAGCCACGGAACATATATGCTCCGATCAGAGGGAATCTTATCGGATATGGGTGCTAACCTCGGACCCCACCTAATGAATTACCCTAGCAATGAATAGCGATTTCCACCTAAACGCGCGATATATAAAAATTAATAACTAATTAACAAAAATATATATAATAATAAAGTCGGCCTTATATAAAACTTCACGGTCTATTACGTAATATATAATGTTTCTGAGATATAAATTATAGTAATTAAATTATAATATTATATATAATACCTATAAAATCACGTATATTTTAAATAATTAATAAAAATAATATTTACGACCTATATCTTATTTTATTGAAAATATAAGCTATTTGTAAAAGGAGCTTTGATTTATATATAAATCAAATATAGCAAAATCATTTTATCTTTATGCAAAAAAATTATAATAACAGTATAAAAATTAAATTCTTTAATTATTAAATTTTATATAAATTTGTTATAGCTTAGTAAAGGCTATAATAACACATTATTTCGTATTTAATACGTAAGATAAAATTACGCTAAGTTTCAGTTAGGTTTTAAAAAATATAAAAAAGGTTTTACTATAGCTAAAATAAGTAACGTATTACACCATTAAACGGTCCAAACCATTAAACGGGCCATTTCCTAGCACTTCGCAACAACAAATTCAAATAACTTAACAACAACACATCGCATTAATTTAAATCAATCGGATTCTTCTTCGCTAAACGTATTTACAACTTCTATACAAGTACGCGCATTATGCCCAGGCTTGCCGCAAACGCCACATTTCCGTTCCTTAGTTTCAACCTTCTTACGACGACCCCCTCCAGCTGCTGTTGGCTGCATTTTTTCACCACCCCCTTTTTTTTGGGCCAGAAAAGCTTATCCCTTTTATATAATAAGTATTCCTTTTTCTTAAAAACGTTTATTTTTAATCCTACGACGTTTGCTTAAGATATAATTCGTTTCGCACAATTGGACGTTTTCTTTCCGGAAAAAAGTAACTTCATACAACAATAACATATAACCTTTTATTATAAATTCAGCCGATTAAAATATTCTTGTTAGCAAGCCACCTTATTAATTTCCAATCTTTTTTTGCAAATAACGCAATTACCGCGTTACTTCTTTAATATTCCTAAGGGTTTTCGCGGGCGGGGAATAAATGGAACCGGCGGAAGTTAGCGGGGAGACGGTCGGCGTAGGCACAATTAAAGGAACCTCCAATTCGGAAAAAACGTTATTAGGATCAAATAAAACAAAATTAACTTTTGCAAATCCAGATTTAATATTGCTGGACGTTATAATAACTTAAAACGCGTCGTAAAAGCCGGCAAAAAAATCTTCTTTAGCAATATAAATATAATAACGTCGTATTAAATCTTCGATATAGCGCAAATAAGCGCGTTTTAAAACAAAAAAACAAAATACATTAAAAAGTTAAAGCCGATACGAAAAATACGCGGGTATATAAAGCGTAATAATATTATTATTGGCGCAGTATTCTTCGAATTCCATCGAATAATAACTTTCGTAGCCGTCGAGGATAAAAAAACGTTTCGAACCTTTCGTACGCATCTAAGTATATTTGTTAAAATACTGGATTTATTTAAAACCTAATTTATTTGTTATCCAGTTATTATTACTTAATACGATTTTTTAATCGGCTGCTAGCGGTAAGTTATCGCGGTACCAGAACTTAAGATAATTTTTTTCCCGCTATAATAACAAATAACGGCATAACTTAACTTTAAAAATTAATAACCTAAATAACTATAACCCATTTTTTATTCCCTTATTGCGTTTATTTAGGTTTTTTACGTTTTTCGGTACTGGTAATTACTATACCCGTTGCTATAAAAAGTCTTATTAAAAATCCAGTCTCGTCGAAGTTGTAAATATCCTTTTCTACGATGCCGTATTTCGCGATTATAACCCGAACAAGCTGGAACTATTTGCAAAATAATTCTGGATTTTCGGATAAGATCCGTTAATAATCGATTTTCCGATTTAAACGCGTCTGGAATTTTTTTTGCCGTTTAACAAATCTCGACGCCCAGTTAACTCTAACGCGTTCTGTAACGCGTTAAACAAGCAATAAATTTGCCATATCTTTAACATGCTGAAGCCGGACAGGAAATACTCGCGTATCTAGGTCGAGGATTCGGTCGACAATCGATTTTTTTTCGGTTGCCGTCAATTTCTGCAAAGAAGGGATAATATCGGCTCGGACGTATCTACCGCAATATTAGGCCTTCAAGGTTAATAAAGCAACTTCATATATAAAACTAAGTTTCGCATAACTAAATTTCGGGTTTCGTTTCTTAGCCTAAATAACTAAGTTCATTCTCCCTTATTTAATAAGTCGTTCCATATTATTGGTATTAAGAAATGGGCAATTGAAGATAAGCAATTAAAATGTATGCAAAATTGGCCCGTTCAATGGTTTGGACCGTTCAATGGTATAGCACGTTACTTGTTTTAAATTTATAAAATTCCTTTATTCGATTTTTATATTTATCCAAGTTATGTTAATTACTTCGTTAATGGAAAATACTTAATTATAGGTTTAAGAGAAAGCCTAATAGTACTTGATTTATTTTATTTTATGTAATACAGTTTAATTCTTTGTTTTCTGAATAAAAGTTTCTCTTAAAACATAATATAAGCTTTTTATTTTAGCGGTTTTTCACTTCATTCAATCTTTTCAATTATAATTTCAAGATATATAACTATGTTCATTAATATCCTTTCTTTTATATATTACTTAATTTTTGAAACTGTTAATATAAGCCAATAAATTATTTCTGTTCTTACGACACTAAAACGCGCCGAAGGTTTTTCAAAATTTCATTATATACTTCGATATATAAGGTTTAACAATTTAACAGTTTCTTCTTTATTTTGTATTAAATTTACACTGGATAGAAATAAAATGGTACATTTAATATAACGCAGTTCAACCTTGGATAGTACGAAGTATTAACTTTGCTTTATCTTTAAACATTAAATAATATATCTCTATCGATTAATTGTTTGAATCCAGACGAAATAATATATTTTACTTGTCTTCCTTATTTTTTATTTTTTATAATTTATTTAATATATGTAAATTTTAGGTTCTACTATACATTAATTAAACAGTTAATATAGTGCTAAATATTGTAAAAGTACTTCCCTTATATACGCCGTTCGATGTCGATCTAACTATAGCTTCTCTTTTAATTCTAAGTATTTTTGCTAATTTGTTATTAGCTTTTATATATCGCGTGTTTAGGTGGAAATCGCTATTCATTGCTAGGGTAATTCATTAGGTGGGGTCCGAGGTTAGCGCACCCCTGCTAGCTGACACACCCCCTCAACGCCTCGACGCAGTCACGGCGTTAACCGTCACATTTCATCATTTTCTAAAGCCGCAGCATTCCATTTTACCTTTCCTTCGGCGATCGAATCTTCTTAACTAATTAATTCCTTCTTTAAAATTACTCGCAGGTTATTCCTCTGCCGATTAAAGGCTTCCGTAATATCCATTAATTTTAGCTGCTTTTTAAAATGCCTGAAAGACTTTCGTAATAAGGTTTTTATTAATTTATTAGCTAATATATCGCCCGTAAATATATAATCTATTTTAATTATCTTCTTTTTTGCGGCTTTTTATAATTAATAATTATATATATTTATATACCGCAGCTTCGTTTATAATACGGCGACGTCGGCGTTAATAAGCCGAATAATTTGTCGATTGTTGTATTATATATTTAACGGTCCAGTATTTAAGATAATTCCTAATTATCTGATTAATCGAAAGTTAAATAAGGTTTTTTTTGTAATTTACGTAAAGGATAATAATTTTGCTTTTGTTATAAAAGTAATTATTATATTTTGCTTATTTACTCGTTATTTTATTATTTTCCATATAATTTTATAACGTAATTTTAAAAACTTTTTCGATCGATCGTATTATCGGTAAAAAAAGCGTTACTTTAGGTATTTAACGAATCTTTACTTTCGAACTGTAACGTTAATTTTTTAATTCCGATTAGGTATAATATAATCCGATCGGTAATTTTATAATGCGCGTTATTAGGGTTTAGGTTAAATCGGGTAAGTCGAAATACTGCAAAGGTTATATCGGATCGCGTATTAATTGCTACGTACAGGTTAAAACCGAATTTCTTTTAGTATTTGTTAATAAACCTTAAATAGGCCAAATTAAAATTCGGTATTAATTCGACGTTTGTTATTAACGTATTTAAAAGGTTATATAATTTTCTTTTAAGATTAAGTTAAGCAGTTTATTTATAAAGTTAAATTAGGAAAGCCAGTTTTTTTTTAGCTTTATTTTTAATTATTTCGATCTTTAGGAATTATTGTAAGTCATTGCTTTTCATAAACGTATATTGCTTTCTTATTTGCTAAATTACCTGATCGACGAGGTTTCAATCTTTTTTGCGGTACGCTATAACGATATCGTTTACAAAAAAAAAGTATTTTTTAACGAATAAAATAACAAAGTTTATAAGGAACGGGACTAAATCCCAGATTTTTAAATATTCCAGCAAATTCCTTCTGCCAAAGTAAAGGTAATTCCTTTAATTTATATAATACCTTCCTAATTCAAAGAATTTTGCTACGATATAGATATTTTAAAGATGTTTTTATATATCTTTTCTAAAGTAAATTAGCGTTAACGAAAACGTTTACTGCGTTATACTGCTTAAGCTTTAGGTCGAATTTAACCGCGATAACGATTAAGGTTTTAAATAATCTTTTAGCTAAAGTGGATACGTATATATTGCTATAAGCGTTTTTCAGCTATTAATCGCCCCGTACAACGAAACGTACTTTGCATTTTTGTAACTAACTATATTTGTCGAACTTGTAAACATATATCTATATGCACTTTAGGACCTATTTCCCTTTAGCAAAAAATTAATTAACAACTTTCCAGGATTACATTTTCTTATAACTCTATATATAAACCTTTTCAGACTTACGAAATAATTCCTTTAATAAGTATATATTTAGCTTTTTATAACTTTACTGCGGTAACGGTAAATCGCGCCTATATACCCGGTTTCGCGATTTAGGGATTTTATATATCTTCGTATCGGAACTTTTCCGATTAAAGTAACGCGTATTTCGGATAATTATTTTCCTTATATTTCCGCAGCTTACCGGCCGATAATCGATCATATTAACAAAATAAGTAAATCCTTTTACGTTAAACGCGGCTTCCTATATTTTATAATCGCACCGATAATTATCTTTTTAACGCGAAATGTCCGGGAAATTTACGTTTACAACCCGTAAAATACTTTCGTTTTTTACCGTTTTTTTTAAATTAAACAAAGCGATAGAAATTTAAAACTACCTTTATTATTTCCGTTAACGTATTAATCGTAATAGTTATCAAAATAAACGTTAATAAAGGTAATAAACTAAAGAACGGTAATAATTCGAATATAACGGTCGTATAAAGGTAATTAATTTTATTCGAGCACGTTTATTTTTCCTTATCCCGTACGTTTCGTACGCCTATGCCATTTTAAAGTTATCTTTTCTGTTTAACCGGTAATTAAACTATTTTGCTTAAATTTTCGTTTCCTTTTTGTATTTGTATATTTAGATAACTTAAACCCTGATTAAGTAATTTTATTTATCGTAGTAACTTTTATAATTTTTCTTTTGTAACGTATAAAAGGTCGTTTTTTAAGTTTTTAATCTTATTTAAAAAGGTAGCCTTTTCGTTAAACAGTACGTTTCGAATAACGATACCTTATTACTTAATAGGTTCCAGATTTTGTAGATATTCGTAAATCGGTAACCGACGAGAAATCTAATTCATATCTTAGGGTTCAACTTTTGGAAATTTTAATTTTTTTATGGCAGCAGCTGTTATAATATAGGCCATATAACCATATACTTGCAGGTAAACCTATTAAAGTTTCCGATTAAATATTGTCACGGCGTTTTTATATATTAAGTAAATATAATAAACCTCGTATAGGCTTTGCCAAAAAATGCGTATTTAGGGGTATGGTTATACAGATATATTACCGCTTTAAAGATATATACGATTAAAAACGAAGGTAATTTAACGCTATTTCGTATCGTAATCGCTTTTTTTTTGATTATACCCCTTAAATATTTTATACCCCCGTTTTGGACCTGGGTATATAGTACTAAAAGCTTATATTTAATATCAAAAGGAAGCGATTAAACCATATTTCGAAGTTGGTAATTTTTCAAGATTTCGTTATTGCATTCGAACACCTAAAGAAAAATTTTATCTTAATTTTTTAAAATTCCTAGGAAATATCGAAACGCTGTAATTAATATATTTTGCTTTCGATTTTTTAAATAAATATCCTAGATGTATCCTGAATACCTGTCGGTTGCAAATATAACGTATTTATACTTTCTAAGGTTTTCTTCGAAATCTGTAAAGTCGATAGCGATTCGTTATCCTAATCGGAAAACTTTTTCTTTCAGCTTGCAGCGTATTTGCTTTTTGGCTTTCGCTTTGCTATATACTTAGTATTCGATTGTTGTAGGATTTTTTAGGCGGACTCCCCTTATATAGGATTATAACTGGGCGATTACTTCGAGCCCTAGGTATTTTAATTATAAGTGCCATATTATACCGTTACCGATTTGTGGTAATCTCGTTATATATAAGTTAACGTTTCTTTTATAAGTTACGAAGGTTATATAAGTAATTATTGCATTAATATTTTCGATATCGAATTAATTAAACTTGTTTATTTAAGTAGTAACTACTTAATTATATTTATTTCGAATAAATTTATTAATTCCCCAGTTATCTTATTAATATCCTTTCTTTCGGAGCTGCTGAAAAGATACCAGGTTATATACGAAGTCCTCGTTATAGGCCACGTTATATAAACGCAGCGCTTTAGGGCCCTTAAGGCTTTAAAATAGTATATCTACTTTTTTATATCCTTCAATCGGAACGAAGCTGTTCCTTACGTATATACCATCGCCTTGGATTGTCGTTTTATAATTTAGGAACCTATTAATTAGGTTAAATATATATATAATAAATCCTAAATCCAAAATGGCTAAATGTTTTAAGGGGTAAAACGTAACGTTTATCGCATTACGTTAATTAAAAATCAAAAAGTACGCCAGTATTCGTCTTACTCCCTTTAAGAATTAATTTATCTCTTAAGTAATTAATTTTTTTATAATCTTCGACAAACGATTAATCTTTTCCTTTAAGGATTAATCGGAAGCAATCCGGTTTTAAATTAATATTAAAACTCTTTTATTAGGTTTAAACTTTACTAAAGCTTTATTAAGAAACGTATAATAACATTAAGGTAACGTATACCCAGGGTTTAAGTACGTTTTGCACCGAATCCTTTATACGTTTAACTTTTGGCATTTCCGTTTGTTGCTGTTGTTATTTCGGTTCGTTTAAAAACTTCTGCAATTACTTTGTTTCGGCCTTTTGCTAAAGGTTTTACTACGTAATTAATTACTAGTATCTTTAATCTTTTTCTAATTAAAATCGTTCTAACTAATAAGGTTTATTAGGACTTTATAAAAAGTCGGAAACATTGCCTTAACGTTTTTTACTAACTGTTATAAATTCGTCATAATCCAATAATCTAAAAAACTAGCCTTAACTTTTAGGTAATTAATCGTTCCTTTTTTAATCTTATCCTGTTTAAAAAGCATAAATAAATTCGGCTAATTAAGCATAATCGGCGTTACTGTTGCATATAACTAAATCGTCTAAATAATTAGCATAATTATTTCGGGAACTCCGTAGCGCTGGTTTTAGGCCATAATCTTTTACCACTTCGTTATCTATTCGTTAAACCTTTTAACGGCTTTCGGAACCTACTTTAATCGTTTTTCGTACTCGCGTTTAGTATTTATAAGTAATCGGCTGTTATAAACTTTTCTTAATTGTTATAATTTAGCATATTAGCCCTTAAGGTCGTTATTTAGGCTTAAGTAGGTTTGCTTAATCGATAGGGAAACGCTATTTAAAACCAATTTTATAAATTCGTTGCAGTTTTTTCGAAAAGTTTTATATTCCCCGTTTAAATAAATATAAGTCGCAAAGTCCTAATTATAAGGTTATCTGCTTTCGGTCGTTATCTCGAAGGTATTTATCGGATAACTCGTATAATTAATTTTTTCGGTAGTTTTTCCGGAAGATAAAAATAAAGATAAGGTTATAATAGTCGTGATATTAATTCGCATTTAAAAACGAATTCATTTTTTAAATAGAAAGCAATAACGGGTGCTATAAATTTAATAAGCTATAAAACGTTCTAATTAAGATTAATATAATTTTATAGGTTATTTTTTTAACTTTAGTCTTAAATTCGTCCTTGAATTTATCCCAGTCTTTAGGACTAATATAAATAATTACGGACGTCGTTAGTGCGGTCGCTATTGTAATTAACAAGTATATATATAATTGCTATTAATGAACAGCTTATATCGTTTCAGGAACAGCTAATCAATTGATAAATAACACGAATTGAACGAATGAAACTCTTAATTATCAGATATAAAGAACATCAGTTGTGTTAAATTAATTGGCTAATTGCGTGCCTTCTAGCAACGCGTGCTGATCTTTGAAGTAGTCTAGCCACGGAACATATATGCTCCGATCAGAGGAAATCTTATCGGATATGGGTGCTAGCGCACCCCTGCTAGCTGACAAATATAATATAACTGATGCCCCCTATATCTGACAATTAAGAATCTTATTCTCTTAATTCGCGTTATTATCAATTAATTAGCTGCTGTTAAAACGATATAGGCTGTATATTAATAGCAATTACCTATATACCCCATTATCTATAAAAGCGACCGTATCGTCGACGTCCTCTGTTATTTATAAAAGATCTAAGGACTGGGACCGCTTTAAAGACGAATTTTAATCCAAAACGTACACGCTTAGTATTTGGCGTTATATCGACCCTAATTAAAATAATGCATAACCTATCGAACCTACGAAATCCGATATAACCTCCTATCCGAAAAATCGAATTCGTTAAATAACGACGTAAAGTGCTAATTTCTTTTTCGAAAAAACCATACAAGTCGAAAAAGTCGATTATACGGGTTATCTAATAAATTTGCTTAAAATAACGACAGAAAGCAAATAAGTTTATACCTAAAACTTCGTAATATATATTTACGAAGATTGAAAGTACGAAAACCTTTGCAAGAAAATTAACAACTTTACGAAAGAAGTTCTGGAGTCGGTATTTCCAGCAATTAATAACATAAGTTTTTTCCCAGGAAAAATTTAAGCAAATAATACGCTATTTTGGCCGAATCCGGTAAATATATAATCATAGGTTTATAAATAATACTTAATAAAAATACTGTAAAAAATTAAAGCAAGTTTCGAAATTAGCGAAAGATTTAAACGAATAAATCGTAAAATAGAAAAAGAATAATAGCTTAAAGATAACGCTATAACGTTTTAAAAACGAAAATAGCAACTATATAAGTTAACGATTTGTATATAACTTTAGCTTTAATTATGAAAAGTGAAACGATTACCTTTTAAATAGTAAAAAAAGTCGAAATCGATAACGGTACAATTAATTATTAAAGAGTTTTTAAACTATTAAACTTTAACTTATTCCTTATTTATATTACGAAATATTAAGATAACGTTTCCGACCTTTTAAAGGATTTTAATAAATCCGTTTAATTAATGCGATCTTAATTAAGAAGATATTAAGGATATTAATTTTTTACCGCAAGAAAAAGCCTAAAAACGCGGGTCAAAACGTAACAATTATAGAAGTTCTTAAACGGATCGAAATGGAAGCAAAAGGAAGTAATAGAAATCCGACGTACAGGGCATTCGTTATAAAGCCTATTTAAGCTTTTACTACATATTACCTTAATACTTTTATGCATTTCCTAGCAAAGTTTTAAAAAGGTTCCGATTTAACGATAGGATACTTATATATATTTAATATTAGATTATTTCCGATTAATTTCTTTCTTTAAAAATTAAACGTTTATTAAAATTTATAAATAGGTTAATTACTTAAAAACCCGATTAACTTTTATAAGAAATAAAGTAAATCGTAACGTATTTTTTAATTTTTTATTAACATAATACGATAAACGTTACGTTTTACCTTTTAAAAAATTTATCTATTTTGGATTTAAGGTTTATAATATATATCTTTAATTTTATTAATAAGTTTTTAATTTTTAAATTAACTGTATAAGGTAACGGAATATACGTAAATAATAGCTTCGTACTAATTAAGGGATACGAAAAGGTTAATATAAGATTTCGAAGCTTTAACGGTACGAAAGCATTACCTTTATACGACGTAGCTTATTAGAAAAGTTTCGTATATAACTTAATATCTTTTCGGTAACTCCAGAAAAAAAAGTATTATAAAATCACAGCAAAACTAATAATTTTATTCGAAATTATATAATTAAATAGTTGCTATATTAATAACAAATTTAATTAATTCGTTGATGAAAATATTAGCATAATAATTATTTATATAGCTTTAGTAATTTATAAACGAAACGTTAACTTATATATAGGAAAGTTATTATAAAGCGCTAACGGCATAATTTAATACCTAAAACTAAGATATTTAAATCCCGAAATAATCCCTTAATTATAGTTTTATGCAACAGAAATCCGCTTAAACACTTTTATGCAAGGCTGAATGAGTTCAAGCCTTATTTTCTAGGCTGAGCCAAATATACAGAAAATCATTATACGATATAATTTGTACGATAGATACTATACCCAGCACCTTCGAATACGATGATTGATTAATGGTTTTTACGGTTAAGATAAATTAATACCATAGTTTTATAAAGCCTTATTTTAAAGCCGACTGATACGTAGTTGCCGATAAGCTTTGACCCTAATGAACCTTATGCCCGCTGGCTAGTTCAGTAAGGTCCTTATAGATAATATAACTTAAGAAATGTTAAGCTTTACGCGGTAAACTTTAAGGATAAACCTTAAAAGCAAACCTTAAAGGCAAACCTTAACGGTAAACCTTAAGGATAAACCTTAAAAGCAAACCTTAATAATAAATCTTAACTACGTCGTACTACGTATAAAAGACTGGCATCTTTCCGAGCTTTCTCCAGTTTTACGGCTCGATCGTTTTTACGCTTTTTTGAATTACTTAAAACAGTATACCGCGTAAATCCGAATATACGATACCGGTAATCCGTAACCGCAGGATTTCCATAGAAACTATCGTATTAACGGTACATAATTCGTACAAAATTACCGGATGGGCTAAAATTATCGATACTATTATCGATTCCAAAAATCTTTCCCAAAATAATCGACTTCGGTTATTAACTTTCGGATACGATTTAATTTGCGAAAATGACGGAAATCGATTTTTGCAAAAATATATAACGGAAAGTATAACGATTATAAGCGGAATATTGGCGAAACTGGAAGGGAAACTGGAAAGGAAAGGCGGTAACCGGCTTAACAATTTCGAAGTTTGGATTTTGGAACAATGTATGGAGGACTACGAGCGATAGTTTGCCCGGCTGCTCCGGATTGCGAAGACCGTCCAGAATTTCGACAAGAATCGACGCGGATAGGAACGGGACAAGGCAGTTTGAAGTCGCCTTGGAATAAGATGCTTAAACGGTTAGGATTGCACCAATTTTCCAATATCGGAGGAACTTACCTGCGAAAGGGATGGGTTTAGTAAAGCCTAGAAATTGAGGTAATAATCTATAATTTTATCCAATTTTGTCTACACGGTCACGTCTCCTCTAGGGAGATAAAAAGTTTTATAACAATTAAATATTAAGCATAACGTCCCACACCAGCGAGCGAGACACACCACCGAGTGAGACACTTTTTAGCAGCTCCCAACTATGCACCCAAATAACTCAACCACAATACCTCAAATCAATTCAAATCAATCGAATGCTTCTTTGCTAACTGTTTTTCCAGCTTATGGGCAAGTACACGCATTATACCAGGGCTTGTTGTAGGCGCCATATTGCTATTTTTTCCTACTAACCCGCCCGTAACCGACTAACTGTAGCAGCTATTAATAGCAATTCTTTGCTATAACCTTTCTACTGGTTAAAAGAACTTGTTTATCCTATATAACAAGTATTCATCTTTTTAGAAAACGTTTGTATTAATCGTATAATTACGTAGGTTTCGAGTTGTTGCGAAATTAAACCCGATACGTTCTGCCATATACCCCGCGAAACGCTCCGCGAAACGCCCTGTACGGATTTCCAATATGCTCCTTAACGCGCTTTCCAATACGTCTTACAACGCGTTTCCCGACGTATTTTACAGCGTATATTTTCAACGATCGAGGCCGGACAGGAGATGCTCGGGTATATAAGTTAAGGATTGGGCTAACAATCGTTTTCTTGCCGGTCGGCTTTAATTCTGGCGAATTGGGCGCAATATTAGCTTGGGCGGGTAAAATGTTAATCGGTCGCAGGAGGGTTAAGAGAAGAAAATGGTAACATAACGTCCGCAATAAGCCTTGGTATGATACGTATACTTATCGAAAAGCTGAAAATACAGTTAGCAAAAAAGCATTTAATTAATTTAAGTTGATTTGAGGTATTGTGGTTGAGTTATTTGGGTGCATAGTTGGGAAGTGCGAAAAAGTATCTCGCTCGGTGGTGTATCTCGTTCGGTGGTGTGGGACGTTATAGTAAAATGAAAACCAAGAAGTTAATACGCCGCGAACCGAAAAAGTAAATTTTCCGATTAAAATAAAAATGTTTTTTCAACTTTATAAAGTTTGAAAAAAAATTCTGAAAGATATAAATATATTATGTTTATTACCGATAGATACTTAGGTTTTATTTAAAACATTTACCTTAAGATTCGAAAGCAAGATATATTAATTATAACATTTCGGCACCTTTTAAAAACTTTTCTATAGGTATTCGAATATAATAACGAAATTTTGAAAAATTATTAACTTCGAAACATATTTTAGTCGTTTCTTTTTAGTATTAAATTTGAACTTTTAATATTACACACTTAAACCTAAAACCGGGATATAAAACATTTAAAGGATATAATTTAAAAAAAAAACAATCGCGGTATAAAATGGCGTTAAATTACCTTCGTTTCTAATCGTATATATTTTTAAAGTTGTAAGATATCTATATAACCGTATTTTTAAATACGCATTTTTTTAGCGAAATTTATATAAAGTTTACTATATTTATCTAACGTATAAAAATAACGTTGCAATGTTAGATCGGAAGCCTTAATAAGCTTATCTGCGAATATAGGCCTATATAGTTTACGTTATAGTAGCTGCCGTTATAAAGAAAAAAACTAATTCTAAAAGTTAAATTCCAAAATATGAATTAGCTATTGCGTCGGGTACCGATTTACGAATATTTACCAAATTTGGAATTTATTAATTAATAAGGTTCTTATTATTCGAAACGTATAATTTAACCCAAAAGTTACCTTTTTAGGTAATATTAAAATTTTAAAAGATAATCTTTTATACGTTGGAAAAAAAAGTTCTAAAAATTGCTTTATTAAATAAAAATACTTAATTAAGTAAATAATTATTTAATTTTATATAAAAGAAAAACAAAAACTTAAACGGAATAATTTAATTACCGGCTAAATAAAAGGAATAATTTTAAAAAGATATTAACGTAAAAGGCGTATAAAGTGGCGAAAAATAAGTTCATTTTTAAGGAATTAATTACTTTATACGACCGTTATATTCGAAATATTTTTATCTCTTGGTTTATTATTTGTGCTAGCGTTTATCTTAATAATTACTACGATTATTAAGCCGACGGAAGGAATGAAAATAACGGTAAAAAACGAAAGTATTTTACGGATAATAGGCGTAAATTTTCCGTATCTTCCGTATTAAAAAGATGTTATTCGAAATAAATGTAGGATATAAAAAGTTAATTTTAATGTAAAACGTTTAGTTTCTCCTATTAATACGTACGATAATCGGCTGGTAAATTATGAAAGTTTAAATAGGTCTATTATTTAAAGTATGCGTTATTATAATTAAAAAAGTAATAATACTTTGGTATAAAAAAAGTCTTTAAGTTATTAAACCGGATATATAAGCGTAATTTACCGTTACTACTCTAGAATTATAAACAGTTAAATATATATCCGTTAAACGAAATATTTCGTAAAACTGAAAAGGTTTATTTATAAAATTATAAAAAAATGTAATCTTAAAAAGCCGTTAATTAATTTTCGATTAAAAGGAAATAAGTTTTAAAATGTATATCGGTATACGTTTATAAATTTGACAAATATAATTAATTATAAAAATATAAAATACGTTTCGTTATACGAAATAATTAATAATTTAAGAATGTTTAAAGCGATATAACGTCATACACAAGCACCCTGGATGCACAAGCACCCTGGATGGTTTTTGACACCTTACAACAACATACGTAAACAACTCAACCACAACACATCAAATTGATTCCAATCAATCGTATTATCTTTCGGCGACCGTATCTACAGCTTCTGGACAAGTGCACGCATTATATCAAGGCTTGTTGCGGACGCCACGTTGCTATTCTTCTTCTTAAGCTGACCGCGACCGACCAACCTTAGCAGCTGCTAGCAGCAATTCTTTACTACGACCTTTCTGCTAGCTAAAAGAACTTGTTTATCTTATCTAGCAAGTATTCCTTTTTCTAAGAAACGCTTGTTTTAATTATCTAATTGCGTAAATATCAGGTTGTTGCGAAATCAAACCCGACACGCCCTGCTATACGCCCCGCGAGACGCCCCGCACGGACCCCTTATGCCCCTAACGCGCTTTTAACACGTTCCCAACCCGTCCTATAACACGTTCTCCGACATATATCTTCAACATATTGAAGTCGGATAAGTAATGCCTGCGTATTTGGGTTAAGGATTCGGTTAAGAATAGTTATCTAGTCGGTCGGCTTCAAGTCGTACGAAATGGGGGTAATATTAGCTTGGACGCGTTAGGGAATAGTCGGTCGCGGGCAGGTTAAGAGGGAGGAATGCCAATATGACGTCCGCAATAACCCTTAGTATAATGCGTGCACTTGTCAAAAAGCTGTAAATACGTATAATGAAAGAGAATACGATTGATTTAAATGATTGCGATATGTTGTGGTTGAATAATTTGAGTGTGTTATTGCGAGGTGCTAAAAGCCATCCAGAGTGCTTGTGCATCCAGGGTGCTTGTGTATGACGTTATACGTATTTATATGAATTAAAAAAGTCGGTTTAAACTTTAATTGCTATTACGGCTAAATTTAATTTAAAGCTTATATAATATAACGTTACAAACGTTTTAGTTAACGTTAACTTATTTTACGAAATATATATAAAAATGCTTTTAAAATATCCGTAACCTAACAAAATTTTCCTAATTAAAAAGGTATTATATAAATAAAAGGAGTTACCGTTATTATGGCAAAAAGAATTTCCTGAAACATTTATAAATTTAAAATTTCGTTTCGTTTTTTACGAATCTTATAACTTTATTCGTTAAAAGGTACTTATTTTCTTCTTTATCAACGATATCGTAATAATATATCGTAAGAAAAATTAAAACTTCGTCGACCAGTTAATCTAATAAATACGGAAACGGTATACCTTTATAAATAGTAAAAACTTATAATAGTTCCTTAATATTAAAATAATTAAAAAAAGAATTTAAAAGAAAAGTTTATTTTTTTTAATTTAATTCAATAAATAAGTTAGTTAATTTAATTTTTTTAAATATATTAATAACGAACGTCGAACTTTTACCGCATTTTAATTCAACTTATTTAAGATTTATTAATAAATATAAAAAAACGGTTATATTTTATACGTAACAGTTAAAACGCGACTTAATATAACTTTTTGCAGTATTCCGATTTATTCGATTTAACTTAAATTTTAATAACGTATATTATAAAGTTATTAACCGAATTATATTATATTTAATCGAAACCAAAATATTAAAGTTATAATTCGGAAATAAAAATTCGTTAAATACTTAAAGTATTACCTTTTTGACGGATAATACGATCGACTGAAAAAACTTTTAAATTTACGTTATATAACTATTTAAAAAAATAATAAATTAATAAGCAAATAAATAACTAAAATATAATAACGTCTCACATAAGCGAGCGAACCATACAAGCGAATGGACCAAAATTTTTAACATTCCAACTTTTCAACTTAATACATTATTTAACATTAACATTATGGAACGCCTTACAAAAGAAGCGAGAATGAACTTAGCCGTTTAGGTTAAGAAACGAGACCTAAAATTAAGTTATGCGAAACTTAGTTTTATATACGAAGTTGCTCTAATTACCTTAAAGACTCGATATAATAGCCGATGCGCCAGAACTAATATCATCCTTAATTTGCGAAAACTGACGACGACCGGGAAAAAAACCTATTATCGACCGAATCCTCGATTTAGATACGCCAGCGTTTCCTGTCCGGCTTTAATACGTTAAAAATATAGCCAATATATTGCTTACTTAGCGCGTTGTAGAACGCGTTAAAGCAATTAGGCGTCGGACTTTGTTAAACGGCAAAAAAAACTTTAGACGCGTTTAAATCGGAAAATCGATTATTAACGAGTTTTATACGAAAATTTAAAAACGTTTCGTAAATGGTTCGAGCTTGTTCGGCTTACAATCGCGAAATACGGCATCGTAGAAAAGGATATTTACAACTTCGACGAGACTGAATTTTTAATAAGGCTTTTTATGGCAATAGGCATAGTAATTACAAGTACCGAAAAACGTAAAAGATTTAAATAAACGCAACAAAAGAATAAAAAATAAATTATAGTTATTTAGGTTATTAATTCCCAAAGTTAAGCTATACTGCCATTTATTGTTATGGCGGGGAAAAATTATCTTGCATTTTAATACCGCGATAACTTACTGTTAACAGCTAATTAGAAAATCAAATTAAGTAATAATAGCTAAACAACAAATAAATTGGGTTTCGAATGGATCTATCATTTTGACAAGTATATTCGGTCGCGTACGAAAAGTTCGAAACGTTTTCTTATCCTCGACGGCTATAAAAGCTACTATTCGATGGAATTCGAAAAATATTGCACTAATAACAATATTATTACGCTTTATATAGCCGCGCATTTTTCGTATCGGTTCCAATCTTTTGATATAATTTATTTTTCTGTTTTGAAACGCGCTGATTTGCGGTATATCGAAGACTTAATACGACGCCATCATACCTATATATTGCCAAAAAAGATTTTCTTGCCAGCTTTTACGACGCGTTCCAAGCTGCTATAACGTCCAATAACATCAAATCTGGATTCGCAAAAGCTAGTTTTGTTTTATTCGATCCTAATAACGTTTTTTTCGAATTGGAAGTTCTTCTAATTATGCCTATGCCGACCGTTTCCCCGTTAACCTCCGCCGGTTCCATTTTACCTTCCGCGAAAACCTTTAGAAATTTCCGTAAAACAACAAAACAAGGCCGATACTTGCAAAAAAAGATTAGGAATTATTAAGGTAACTCGCTAACAAGAATATTTTAGTCGGCTAATCTTATAACACAAGGTTATATGTTGCTATTCTATAAAGCTGCTTTTTTCCAGAAAGAAAACGTTCAATTACGCGAAACGAATCACATCTTAAGCAAACGTTGCAAAACCAAAAACAAACGTCTTTAAAAGGGAGGAGCATTTATTATACAAGAAGGACAAGCTTTTTTGGCCCAGAAAAAAAAGAGTAGTAAAGAAATGCAGCTAACAACGGCTGGAAGAGGTCGTCGTAAAAGGGTTAAAACCAAGGAACAGAAGTATAACGTTTGCGGAAAGCCCGGACATAATGCGCGTATTTATAAAGAAGTTATAGATACTTTAACGAAAAAAATCCGATTGATTTTAATTAATGCGATATGTTATTATTAAGTTATTTGAATTTGTTGTTGCGTGGTCTGAAATTTTGGTCCGTTCGCTTATGTGGTCCGCTTGCTTGTGTAGGACATTAATTAGTTTTATAATAAAAACGGAATTGTTATTTTTTACGCAAATTATAAAAAAAGTTTTATTTAATTTTGAATTAATTAAAAAATTAAGAATTAATTTAAATAATGAACTGTTAAATATATAATACGATAATTAATAAATTATAGAGTTTATTAACGCCGATTTCGCCTTATTACAAACCAAGTTATAATATATAAATATATATAATTATTAATTACGAAAAGCCGTAAAAAGGGATATTATTTAAGTAAATTATATATTTACGGGTGATATGTTACTTAATAGGTTAATAAAGGCCCTAATACGCGAATCCTTTAGGTATTTCAGAAAGCAATTAAGATTAGTGGATATTATAAAAGTTATCGATCGGCGGAGGAACAATTTACGAATGATTTTAAAGGAGAAATTGGCTGATTAAGAGGATTTAATCGCCGAAGAAAAAGTGGAATGGAAAGTTATGGCTTTAGGAAGTGATAATAAGTGCTGATTAACGCCGTAGCTGCATTAAGGCGTTAAGGGGGTGTGTTAGCTAGCAGGGGGTGTACCAGCACCCCATATATGGAATGGCTCCCTCTGATCGGAACATATAGGTTCCGTGACTAGACTCCATATAAAGAGGAGTGCGCGTTCTAGAGCGCCTGCAGCTAGTTATCCAACATAACACAACTGATGTCCCCTATATCTGGCAATAACCATAATTCGTACGGGCAAAAAAATAGCAGGACGGGCTTTTCCCATACTAAGTTACCCCTGGAAGGCCCATGGCGAAATGTTGCACGCGGTGGTTGCGTTGTCGCAGCCATGAGAAGGTTCCGGACTTGATTGACCGGAACGCCCTCCTTGCTACGACGTAACAACCACCGGTCGCAACATTCTGCCATGGACCTTCCAAGGGTAATTCAGTATGGGGGAAGCCCGTCCAGCTATTCTTTTAGCCGTACGGATTGTAGTTGTTGCGTCGTAGCCATGAGGGCGTTGCGGTTTGGGGGGATGTGTAGAACGGAAATTTTGATTTGTTTCTTTAATATCTCCGCCAAGTTAGCCCCGATTAGAAAGTTATATATATCGTTAGAAAGCTCTTTTAAAGCAGTATATAATAACGTTTTTCTTTTTTATGTTTATATTTGCTAGTTTCTAAGTTAGATTTTCGAAAATTTGTATAAGAGTGTACTGTAACGAACCTGTCGCACAACCACCTGGAAGTGTGATCAGTATCCGAAAAGGGATTTTGATTTGCAGGTAACAATAAGGCGAAAAATGATTTAGTAATTTGTTCGTTAAAGAGATTTACGGACTTTTTCTTTAATCGAAGAACGATGCCTTTAATTAAAAACTTAGATTGATAGTTAAGGAACGAAATTAAGTAGGTGCTATTTATAAGGAAATATGGAAGCTTTATATGTTTTTTTTTCCAGTATATCCTCCGTTTGGTTTTTGTAATATTTCTATAGTATTTTTAAGATATTTTTGAAGTATTTTTGTAGGTTCCGCAGAGATTATTCTTGGTACCGAAGTTTACCCGATCCGAGGTTATTTTTTTTGGTTTTTTGTAGATAACGGGAGATTTTAATCCGTAATATTATTCCCCTTTTTTTAAAATCTTTGTCCTTAAAGATATAATAAGTACGTTCTTTTCGTTTTTTGTTTCCTTGAATTATTAATTTTTAGTTAATATTATATCAGGTTTATTACGAAAACGCGTTAAATCTTTTATCGAAAGTCGAAAAGATTTAGTTTTTTTTATTTTAGATTTTGAATATTTAGTTATGCCTTGTAAACGTTGCGAAGATTTGAAATTGGAGTGTAAAATGGTTAAAAGGCGAAAAAAGTACCAGTATTGTTATAAGGTTAATGTGCCTTGTGGGGCTATTAACATTTTTTTAAAGTCGTTGCAAAATATCCGGTCCGAAAAGGTGCGGATTGATTGTAACAAACGGGCCGCCGAGGAAGTACTGTTGGACTTGTAGTAATTGTAAACAGAAGTTATGGCTAAGTTGATTAGGTTGAGCCGTTAACAAGATTTTTTATAACGTCGAGGTATAGAAATGATTCGCCGCGGGTTTCGTTCCGTAAATGAATTAGAAAAATAAGAAAAATTAAATAAAGAAAAGGAAGAAATGGAATAACGTCGTATAGAAGCCAAGTAAGCGTAATTTGCCTTAAAAATAAACGTTACGGCGGAAACCTTTATTTCTTTCGATTAAAGCGGTTTAAGGTTAAACCTGGATATTAGGCCGTTATCGTTTGCGACTTTAGCTGTATTAAAGTCGGTCGGTTAAGATTTTAACGGTAAAACGTTTTAATTAGGTTTTTTGCGTTCGTTAAATATTTAAGGGGTGTTTAAATGTTTTTTTCGTATGGGTAATCTTTTTTTTAATTAAATACTGGACCTTGTTTTTAATTTCTTTAAAATCTAGTATTCGTTTAATTTCGTATTTATCGTCGTCTTTTTCGGTTTTTAGATTAATTTTTAATAAAACGTTTTTGGGTACGGGTTTAAGCAAAGAAATATAAAAAATAAGGTATATTCTTATCGTTTTAGGTAGCAACAGTCGGTAGTTAGTTTTGGAAATAACTTTATCGATTTTAAACGGACTAAGCTTTTTAAAGTCGAACTTGTTATTAGGTTTTTTTTGTTTTAATTTAAGAAATGTTCGAAGTTGCGTTTTGTTTTTGGCTTAATAAATAGATTTTGTTTTTTTTTTTTTCGACAAAATTAATCTTTTAATTCTTTTTTTATTGTAATACTGGGTTATTTTTTGTTGGAGGAATCGTAATTTATTTTGTAAGCGGACTTATATTATCTAGATTTTGGTTACTACCGTTTTTATTCGAAAAGTTTTCGCGGTTAATTTTGGAGCTTCGTTTAATGGTTATTTTGACCGTTAAGTCTTTTTTTAGTAACTATATACCGTTATATAAGGAAAAATATTTATATTTTCGTTAATAAAGATATTATAACTTATTTAAGTTAATCGAAAAAGTTTAACTTAATTATCCTGTTAATAATTTATATAATTTCTTAAATATTGTTTTAACGTTTAATTTAAACGTTTTATTTAACTATTTATTTATAGGTAATATATTATAAAGAATTTAAGCTTAACGTTTATCTGTTTAAAAAAACTGGTATTAAATTTTAATATAAAAAGTTTCTTTTTGTTTAAGATAATTATTTTTAGTATTTTATATTTATTAAGGTAATATCGGATAAAGGCGTTAGTTAATTATTTTGCCGTTACGTTTTTTTTAAAAGGTAAAAAATATTTATATTTAATAAGTTTATTAACAATTACTTATATTTTATCGTATTAAATTTTAGTAACGGGATTTTTTGATAAAGGTAAACCGGTAATAAATTTTAAGTAATAATATTTTAAGTTTTTTTTGGAATATTTATAGGCTGTAAAAGTTTATAGGTTTTATGTCGGGTTGTTTTTGACTTGTTGTAAATATTGCAATTTTTAATTATTTGCTTAACAGTTCGTCGAAATCCTGGAAAGTCGTATTTTTCCTGTAATCGTTTGGTAGTTTTGAAACTACCTTAATGTCCGTATAACGAATTTTCGTGGAATTCTTTGACGAATTGCTTTTGTTAATTTCGAAGGATGTAAATTTTGTTACGGTATAACAGCTAGTTTTTAAGTTGTCTATTTAATTATTACACTTTTTTTTTATTTTTTTTCATTATAGGAATTTCGGAATTTCGTTAAAAGTTTTGGGATAAGTTGCTTTAATATTTTATATAACTGTAAAGTACCGTTATTAATCTGTTGTATTATTTACATTCGACGTTTCGGGACTTTAAAATCGTAATTTCCTTTGCGACTTAGGATATTTATTTAAATATATTTTTTTCTTTTAAATATGGTAGATTTGGAAGTTATATTTTGATAAAGAAATTATTTAAGTTTCGTAGCGTTTATTTAGTTTTTAAGTTATTATAAACCGGGTAAGGTTTTTGTAATTTAAGTAAATATCGAAAAGTTTTTTAGTTCCGTTAAAAAAAGGTTCTTATTTTTTTTAAAAACGTTAATAATCGTTAACAGCTTTTTGTCGTTAATTTTATATCGGAATTCTACGTTTTAAAGGGCTTTAAAATAATAGATTACTAGAAATTATTTTTTATTATCTTTTTGTTATTTTAAAATTACGCTTAAGGTATAATTTAAGGCGTTTATTTTTAGGCGTTTCTTTTTGTCGGCGTTAGGCAATTTTATTATTAGCGCTTTGGTAATTTCGTTTTTAAGTAACTAAAAATTTTCCTGGGCTTTTTTTGGAAGTTCGAATTTTTTTTTTAATATATTCCTTAATAGTAAATTTCGTTAAAGGTTTAATAATATTTTTATATTTCTTAATTAAGTTACGTACGTAATCCGTAAATTTTAAGATTTGCCGGATATCGGTAACGGTTACCTTATTAAAAATGGGCCAGTTTTTAATTATTTTTAATTTAAAATATTGGATTTAAATTTAACCGGAAGTAAAAGTAAATCCTAAATAATTTAGCTTTTGCGTATGCTATATACTTTTGGCGGTGTTAATTCGGATATTTGTTTTATTTAAAGCTTTAAAAACTTGGAAAATATCCTTTTTATATTTTTCTAGCGTTTCGGAATAAATAAGGATGTCGTCCTGGTAAATAAAGATATATTTATTTAGGAATTTCTTAAGTATAGTTATAATTAGGCGTTGGAAACTAGTAGGGGCGTTAATAAGTTTTAAAGGTATAATTCGATATTTGTAATGCCCGTATATCGTTCGAAAAGTAGTTTTTTATTTTTTTTCTTTTGTTATTTTGATATAGTAATATCCGTTTCGAAGGTTTAATGCCGTAAATTATTTAGCTTTGCTTACGTTTTCCTTTAAGATATTTATTAAGATAAAAAAATATCCGTTTTTAATAATAATATTGTTTAATTATCGATAGTCGATTACGCGCCGATAAATCGGATCTTTATTTTGCTCGATTTTTTGCTCGCCGTTTTTAATTTTGGGTATTATAAGTACAAGATATTTTGCGGGGAATTCGGATAGTTAAATATAATTTTTTTTTAGGTTTAATTAAATGCTTTTTTATAAAGCTTTTACCTTTTTTGGGATTATGTAATAAATTTTGTAAAGCTTAAAATAATATCTTTTTTTAATATGTATGCGATAATTTTATTATCCGTATAAAGGTAGTTCGTAGTTTCTTTTATTTTTAAAAAGTCGTTCGAAATGTTAATATTTTAGGGGTATAATACTGGCAAGATTTAATATTTTGGCTTTTCGGATTATGTAGTAAACTTTTTTGGACCTTTTTTTAAAAAGAATTAATTCGTAATTTTAAGAAAGTTAGTAAGTTTTTCAGTTAATTAGCAGGTTGCTGGAATTAAGTTACGGTATTTCTAAAATAACGTTATGGCCTAAAATGTCGGTTATATCCAAAATAAGACGCTTTTAGTGCTTTTGGATTTATATTAAAAGTTTTTTAGTTTTTTTAAAGATTCGTCCATTATCGTACTAAGAAAAACTTTTCTTAATTATCCGTAATTTGTAAAACTTTAGTTTATACTTTTAAGAAATGTGATATTTTTCGGTTACGGCTGGCGAAATAAAGCTATTTTTTGCTTTAAAGTTAATTATGGCTTTAAAAATTTGGTTTTAGTACTGGATAAAAATTTCGATTTGGTTTCGTAATCTTTTTTTTTTGCCTTACATAAGGTTTTGGTTTGCAAAGTTTTTCGATACCTTAATTTCGAGGGCCTTTGCCGTTTTTTGATTTCGTAGTTTTGTTTGTTAAAACGCGTTTTTATTCGCGGGTTTTCTTGATTGCGTATTTGGTATATTTATCATTTATACAAGTATATTACCTTCGTTGGTTAATTTGGTATTTTATTTTTGTAATTTTTACCTTTAACGTTTAAAAAGGTTTTCGATTCGAAATTGAGATTTCTGTAAAGCTTGTTTCCATATTTAGAAGTTTATGTATTAAACATAGCATAAGAGTATAATATAAGTAACCTTAAGTAATAGCTTTTCGGTTTTGATCCGAATTAGGGTGTAAATAACAAAATCGAGGGTATTCGGGTTATCGAGGAATTTCGATATATTTGTAGTCGTTATTAAGCTTTGTAAGGGTTTTTTTGTTTCAACCGGATTAATAATCGTTGTTTTTTTTGGTTCGAAAGTAAATTGGATAATCGTTTTCGTTACAGGCCGAAAAATGGAAAAGTTCGTGCTTATTAATAGAGTTCTGTTTAAGGGTTTCGGTTTTAAAGTATATTATCCGTTTTGGGAGTTTACTGGAATTAGGGGTTTTTTATCCGTAGTTGCTAAATTTTGGGCGTATCTGGCTATATTCGTGGTATATTTCGCACTTTTGCATATTTAAATAATATTCGCATTTTAGTTTTATGGCTACCCTGGAGGTTAGTTATCCGGGATGATACTTGCAGGCTTTTGCTGTTTAATTTTGGCAAATCGGGTAATGTTCGTACTTTGGGTCGCCGTTTAGTTTATAGTGGGTCGTCGCGATGGTATATTCCTGTTGGAAACAGGTAAAATTAACTTTCTTTTTTTTTCGCTTTTATTATTTGTTTTTTGTTCGGCCGTTCGGGCCTTTTTTTAAGGAATTTTTCCTTTTCTGGAGTTTTTCTTGGCTAGGGAACGATATTCGTTCTTATAATGGCCTTTTTTGCCATAGTTAAAGCATTTAATATTCGATTTGTTTTTTTTAGATTCCCTTGAACTAATATTCGCTTTTTTTTGGGTTCTGTTCTTGTTTTTATTTCTTTGGGATTTGTTGCTAAACCTTCGATCGTCCCTTTTTCTGTCGGATTTCTTTTTTTCCAAATACCTTTTAAAGGTACGTCGATCGGCAATAATAGTTTTGTTAATATAATCCTGCAAAGGGCCAATTTTAGGCATTCTGTATATTTTATTCCTAACTTATAATTTTAGGCCGTTATAAAAAAGATAAAACAGTACGTTTTTTAAAAGATTGGAAATTAATGCAAAGCGATTAAATTTAATCGCATATTCGGCTGCTGACTTAATTTGCTGGAAAAGGTATAACTATTCGACCGCATATTGTTCGTTATCGAAATTTCCTAATAAAGCTCGCATTTTTTTTTCAAAATATTTATAAATGCCGAAAATATAATTAGTTAAGTCGGAAAATTAGTTAAGATAATTTATAAAGTAATTATTTATAATAAGATCGGATCATAAAAGAACTTTTCCGCCAAGCAGCTGAAAAATAATTATTACCCTTTGATAATTTTCCGTTAAAAATTTTTTATAAAATTTAAAGTTTAGCCTGAATTAAAAATCCTTTTATATTTGTGGTACCGTCGTAAAGTTTTAAGGAAGTTAATTTATAACTTTTAATCTTTGGCATTTTATAATAAGTAAGGGATAAAATAATGTTTTTATAGGATTAATTCGCGCTAAATAAAAGCAATATCGAAGATCTTTACTGTCGAGCGAGTTTGATATTTTCCCTTTTTACCGCCTGAAGTTTAGTTATTAAGGTACGTAACTTATCGTTAATCGTAAATTCTTTTTCCTTACTTTTCAGGCTGTCGAATTCCTTTTTTTCCTTTTCCGGTTCGTTTTCACTGGATTTTAATGGTTTTCTTAGGAGCCGGAAAAGATTATTGCAGAAAAAAAAAAGGTCCTTTTTAAGACCGAATAGTAAAAGGGGCCATGTTATCGATTAAAGAATTAAAGAAAGGATTTTTTTAATAAAAGGTAGGATATTTTAATCCAGATATTAATCCTTTACTAGCTAGTAATAGCGATTAGATATATCCTTTATGTTTTAAATGCCGTTTTGTAATATCGTTTTTATTAGATTCAGGAAAGCTTATGCTTAATTGGGCTTTAAATTATTCATCGGTTATTAATTAAGGAGCTATTAAAATGTAACGAACTTATCGTATAATTATTTAAAAATGTAATTAATATCCGAAAAAGGTTTTTGATTTGCAGGTAATAATAAGGCGAAAAATGATTTAATAATTTGTTCGTTAAAAAGATTTACGAACTTTTCCCTTGATCGAAAAACGATGCTTTTAATTAAAGATTTAAATTAATAATTAAGGAGCGAATCTAAGTAAGTGTTATTTATAAGGAAACATGGAAGCTTTATATATTTTTTTCCTTTAGTATATCTTTCGTTTGGTTTTTATAATATCTCTGTAGTGTTTTTAAAGTATCTTTAAAGTGTTTTTGTGGGCTCCGCAAAGACTATTCTTGGCACCGAAATTTACCTAACCCGAGGTCATTCCCCTTTTGGTCTCCCGTAAACAACGAGAGATCTCAATCCGTAATATATACGTAACGGAGCCAAAAAAATCACAACTTGATATTATTAGGCCCTATTTTTAAGGTTTTGTTATTTCTGTAAAGCTTCTTCTTAAAAAGGTTTAGTCGATACATTTAACCCTTGCAGCTACTTCTTGATCAAAAGCGCTAGCCACGGCTGTTATCAGCTAGCAGGAGGTGCGTTAGCACCTATATCCGATAAGATTCCCTCTGATCGGAGCATATATGTTCCGTGGCTAGACTATTTCAAAGATCAGCACGCGTTGTTAAAATGTACGTAACTAGTCAATTAATTCAACATAACTAATGTCCTTTATATCTAACAATTAAAAGTTTTATTCGTTCAATTCGTATTATCTATTAATTAATTAGCTGTTGCTGAAACGATATAGGTTATACATTAATAGTAATTATCTATATACTTATTAGTTATAATAGCGACCGCATTAACGACGTCCGCAGTTATTTATACTAGTCCTAAAGATTGGAACAAATTTAAGGACGAATTTAAGACCAAAGTTAAGGAATATAACCTGTAAGATTATATTAATCCTAATTAAAATGTTCTATAACCTATTAACCTACAGTACCCGTTATTACTTCCTATCTAAAAAAACGAATTCGTCTTTAAACGCGAACTAACACCCCGACCATTATATCTTTATCCTTATCCTTATTTTCCGGAGGAACTATCGAAAAAATCGATTATACAAGCCATCCGATAAATACCTTCGAAATAACGATTAAAAGCAAACAAGCTTATAATCAGAATTTTGCAACTTATACTTACTTAAACCGAAAATATAAGACTTTCCGAAAAAACTTTAACGAACTTATAAAATAGGTTTTCGCCAGTATTTTCTTATCGATTAAGTAAACCTGCTTAAGCTTAAATAACGACCTTAAGAGCTGGTACGTTAAATTACAACAATTAAAAAAAGTTTACGATAGCCGATTGTTTATAAATACTAAATGCGAATACGAAAAACGATTAAAGCAGATTTCGAAAGCCGCTAAAAGGTTTGATAAATAAATAGCGAAATAGTAGAAAATTATGGCCCAAAACTAACGTTACGGAATTCCCGAAATAATTATACCAGTAATCTGGACGAATTGGTTATATGCAGCAGTAACGCCGATTATGCCTAATTAGTCGAATTTATTTATGCTTCTTAAGTAGGATAATATTAAAAAAGGAATAATTAATTACTTAAGAGTTAGAGTTAGTTTTTTAGATTCCTGGACCATAACGAATTTATAACAGTTAACAAAAAAACGTTAAAATAGCGTTTCCGACCTTCTATAAAGCCTTAGCAAACCTTTTTAATTAGGACGATCCTGATTAAAAAGAAACTAAGGATACTAACAATTAGCTACGTGGTAGGACCTTTGGTAAAAAGCTGAAACGAAATAGTCGTAAAAGTTCCTAAGCAAGCCGAAATAGCAATAGCAACAAACGGAAGCGCCAAAAGTTAAACGTATAAGAAATTCGGTACAAAGCATGCCTAAATCTTAAGCATACGTTACCTTAATGTTATTACGCGTTCCTTAATAAAGTTCCAGTAAAGTTTAAGCCTAATAAGGGAATTTTAGTACTAATTCAAGATCGGATTACTTCCGATCAGTCCTTAAAGGAAAAAATTAACCGTTTATCGAAGATTATGGAAAAACTAATTATCCAAAAGACAAATTAATTCCTAAAGGAAGTAAAACGAATACTGGCGTATTTCTTAATTTTTGATTAACGCAATACGATAAGCGTCGCGTTTTACCCCTTAAGAAATTCGGCTATTCTGGACTTAGGGTTTACCATATACATATTTAACCTAATTAACAGGGTTTTAAATTATAAAACGACGATTTAAGGCCACGGTATGTACGTAAGGAACAGTTTCGTCCCGATTAAAGGATATGAAAAAGTAGATATATTACTTTAAAGCCCTAAAGGCCCTAGAACGCTACATCTATATAACGTAGCCCACTATAAAGGTTTCGCATGTAACCTGGTATTTTTCCGGCAGTTTCGAAAGAAAAGGTATTAATGGAACAACCGGGAAATTAACAACTTTATTCGAAATAAGTATGATTAAGTAGTTGCTACGTTAATAAACAAATTTAATCAGTTCGTTATCGAAAACATTAACGCAATAGTTACTTATGTAACCTTTGCAGCTTATAGACGAAACGTTAACTTATATACAGCGAAACTATTACGAATCGGTAACGGTACGATATAGCATTTAAAACTAGGATACTTAGGGCCCGAAATAATCGCCTAGTTGCAGTCCTATATAAATGGAGTCCGCCTGAAAAGTTCTATAACAGTCGAATGCTAAGCATGTAGCAAAGCGAAAGCTAAAAGACAAATACGCCGCGAACCGAGGAAAGGAGTTTCCCGATTATAATAGCGAATCGCTATCGATTTTACAGATTTCGAAGAAAACCTTAAAGGATATAGATACGTTATGTTTGCGACCGACAGATACTTAGGATATATCTGGGATATTTACTTGAAAAACCGAAAGTAAGATATATTAATTATAACGTTCCGATATTTCCTAAGAGTTTTAAAAAACTAGGATAAGGTTTTCCTATAAGTGTTCGAATACGATAACGAGATTTTAAAAAATTACCAGTTTCGAAATATACTTTAATCGTTTCCTTTTAATATTAAACTTAAGCCTTTAATACCGTATACCTAGGCCCAAAACGGGGGTATAAAGCGTTTAGGAGATATAATTAAGAAAAAAACGATTACGATACGAAATAGCGTTAAGTTACTTTCGTTTTTAATCGTATATATCCTCAAAACGGCAATATATTTGTACAACCGTACCCCTAAATACGCATTTTTTTAGCAAAACTTATAAGAGGTTTATTATATTTATCTGGCGTATAGGAATAACGTTGTAATACTTAATCGGAAGCCTTAGCAGGCTTACTTGCAAATATATAACTGTATGGCTTATGTTATAATAACTGCTGTTATAAAAAAAACAAAAACTTTAAAAGTTAAATTTTAAAGCTTAAATTAGATTTTTCGTTAATTACCGATCCACAAATATCTACGAAATTTGGAACTTATTAATTAATAAGGTTATCGCTATTCGAAACGTATTATTCAGCGAAAAGCCTACCTTTTTAAGTAATATTAAAAACTTAAAAAATAACTTTTTGCACGTTACAGAAAAAAAGCTATAAAAGCTACTGCAATAGGTAAAATTACCTAATTAAGGCCTAAGCTACTTAAATATACAAATATAAAAAAAAGACGAAAACTTAAACGAAATAATTTAGTTACCGGTTAAACAAAAAAAGTAGCTCCAAAATAATACAAACGTACGAAACGTACGGAATAAGAAAAAATAAGCTTATTCGTATAGAATTTTTTACCTTTATACTATTGTTATATTTGAACTATTTTCGTCCTTTAATTTATTACCTTTATTAACGTTTATTTTAATAATTATTACGATTAATATACCAGCGGAAATAATAAAAATAACTTTAAGTTTTTATCGTTCTGTTTAACTTAAAATGATGGTAAAAAACGAAAATACCTTACGAGTTATAAACGTAAGCTTCCCGTACGTTCCGCATCGAAAAGATAATTATCGGTACGATTACAAAATATAAAAAACTGCGTTTAATATAAAACAATTAGCTTATGTTGTTAATACGATCGATAATCGGCCGGTAAGCTGCAAAAATTCAAAGAAGATAATTACCCGAAATACGTATTACCTTAATAGAAAAAGTTTCGATACGAAAATATATAAAATCTTTAAGTTACGAAACCGGGTATATAAACGTAATTTACCGTTACTGCTGTAAAGCTATAAAAAATTAAATATATACCTATTAGGGGAATTATTTCGTAAAGCCGAAAAGGCTTATTTACAAATTTACAAAATTAAAAAAGATGTAATTTTAAGAAGTTATTAATTAATTTTCTGCTAAAAGAAAATAGGTTTTAAGGTATATATAGGTATATATTTACAAGTTCGACAAGCATAACTAATTACAAAAATATAAAATACGTTTCGTTATACCGAACGATTAATAGCTAAAGAACGTTTATGGTAATACATACGTATTTATTTTAACTGGAAAGTTATTTAAAACCTTGATTATTATCGCAACTAAATTCGCCCTAAAGCTTAAACAATATAACGCGGTAAACGTTTTCGTTAACGCCAACCTACCTTATAAAGTATATATGAAAATACCTTTAAAATACCCGTATCGTAACAAGATTTTCCTAATTAGAAAGGTATTATATAAATTAAAGGAATTACCTTTATTTTAGCAAAAGGAATTTACTGGAATATTTAAAAATTTGGGATTTAACTTCGTTTTTTATAAACTTTATTGTTTTATTCGTTAAAAGGTGCTTATCTTTTTTTTATGGACGATATCGTTACGGTATACCGTAAAAGAAATTAAGACCTCGTCGATCAGGTAATTTAATAAATAGGGAAACGATATACCTTTACAAGAGGCGAAAACCTATAATAATTTTTAAAGATCGAAGTAATTAAAAATAACGCAGAAAAAAATTTGGCTTTTTTAATTTAATTTTATAAACAAACTGGTTAACTTAGTTCTAAAAAAAAGTTTAAATAATTTCCCAGATACGTTAATAACGAACGTCGAATTATTGTGTGAGAACACAGCCTCTTACAGCCAAGACAGGCTAAACAGGACTCCATAAATCCTGATAAGAGCGTGTGCACAACAACAAGTCGCTGATACGACCCGACAAGGGGTTCGTAGCTCAATGGTATGAGCTAGCAATTAGTCTGATTATCTGACATATTGCCGAATTTTAATTTGGCCTATTTAAGGTTTATTAACAGATATTAAAAGAAAATCGGTTTTATCTTATACGTAACAGTTAATATATAACCCGATATGATTTTTATAATATCCCGATTTGCCTGATTTAACTTAAACCCTAATAACGCGTATTATAAAGCTACCGATCGGGTTATATTATACCTAATCGGAACTAAAACATTAACGTTATAATTTAAAGGTAAGAATTTGTTAAATACCTAAAACAACGTTTTCTTTACGGATATTACGATCGATCGAAAAATATTTTAAACTTATATTATAAAGCTATTCGGAGGAATAATAAAATAACGAACGAATAAATAAAATATATTAATTACTTTTATAATAAAAACGAAATTAATTTTTTTATAAGCTATAAAAAAATCTTATTTAATTTTCGGTTAATCAAAAAATTAAATATTACTTTAAATATTAAACCGTTAAATATATAATATAATAATTAATAAATTATTCGGGTTATTAACGCCGACGTCGCCTTATTATAAATAAAGTTACGATATATAAATATATATAATTATTAATTATATAAAGCCGTAAAAAAAAATTATATTTAAAATAAATTATACGCTTATAAGCGATATATTAATTAATGGATTAATAAAAACCTTATTACGAAAACCTTTTAAGCATTTAAAAAAAATTAAAATTAATAAACGTTACGGAAGTCTTCGATCAGCGGAAAAATAACTTACGAATAATTTTAAAAAAAGAATTAACTAAATAATAGGATTCGATCGCTAAAGGAAAGGTAAAATGGAATGTTACAGCTTTAAGAAGTAATAAAGTGTAACGGTTAACGCCGTAACTGCGTCGAGGCGTTAAGGGTGTGTCAGCTAGCAGGGGGTGCGCTAGCACCCATATCCGATAAGATTCCCTCTGATCGGAGCATATATGTTCCGTGGCTAGACTACTTCAAAGATCAGGACGCGTTGCTAGAATGCACGCAACTAGCCAATTAATTCAACACAACTGATGTCCCCTATATCTGACAGCTGTGCCGTAGGCACAGCCCCAACCTCAAAAATGGGGCCTGATCTCGATAAGGTAACTCGTACGCATGTGTGGGACGTTAACTTAATATCAGGCCCTATTTTTAAGGTTTTGTTGTTTTTGTGGGCCGTCTTCTTAAAAAGGTTTAGTTGATACATTTAACCCTTACATCTACTTCTTGATGGGAAGCTCTAGCCACGGCTGCGCCTGCGGCGCAGCTACAACCTCAAAAATAGGGCCTGAACTCGATGAGGCAAAATATGTGCAGCATTCGTAATCATTTGCTATTTGTTTCCAACCAATTACGGGTTCTAGCGAACAATGCCGAATCATCTTGGACATACCATCGCACGGCGCGGCATTCTCGAACATGCTCGAACATTCAAATGAAGGGCAACTTCAAATATAAATCAACCTGCTCCCCTAGGACCCTCGTTTGCAAAGATATTAAAAAATATAGGATATATTTACAAACTGCGTATGAAGACACGGGTCGCAATTCGGGGTACCGCTGTTGTTTCTGATTGATCTCTGGTCTATGTATCTGCTTCTGTATGTCCGAAAGGTGTGGGATGTGTGAAGGTCTAGCTACGTAGATACAAATAGTGGGGCTAACGCGCCCACCCCGCCGTTGCTCTAGGGACCCCTTACCAACAACAATGCCTTTAGCCACCATATCCTAACACTACGCTAGAATTAAGCGTTAAATAAAAGTTATCGTAGCCCTTTTGCGGAAAACCGTATGATATTAACTTTTCCCGAGCTACAGCCCATTACTACAGTAGGAAGGGTTTCGGGATGCCGAGATCAAGGTATTGAAAACTTGTATTGCTTGTGACAGGCTATGTAAGTACCATTTTCTGAGAGGGAAAGAAAGTATGGTCTCGTAGTTATCAAGATTTTCGTCGTAGCAGCTTGACGACGGCCTTGTGCCCGTTCCTGGCGGCCCACCATAGCGGCGTCTGCCATCCTTATCCTTGGCCTCGACGTCGGCGCCCTTGTCGACCAGCAGCTGGACGACGGCCTCGTACCCGTTCCTGGCGGCCTACGATAGCGGCGTTTCACCATTCTTATCTTTGGCCTCGACGTCGGCGCCCTTGTCGACCAGCAGCTTGACGACGGCCTTGTACCCGTTCCTGGCGGCCCACCATAACGGCGTTTCACCATCCTTATCCTTGGCCTCGACGTCAGCGCCCTTGTCG
>QJNY01000635.1:0-41606 GCA_004155945.1 Monosporascus sp. mg162
ACCCAATTTCGAAGCCATCGCCACCACAACTCTTCAATATAAATAACAATATCTTAACAACCATTTATTCAATTAACTCCATACTAACCGCCACGTACAATGATGCATTCCGGATCATCCTCGCTATCTTTTTCGCTTTCGGAAGGCTTATCTTCCTATTGATTTCGCCGAATGTTACTGGAGCGTTCCTTCGCACGGGCCCTAAGCCCTAGCTTCACCTTCCTGACCGAGATTATCTTTACGAAGTCCTTATTTGGCTCGGGTTGCACCTTCCTACAACTCTTTAACTTCGTACTATCAAAGGCTGCAGTTATTTAGCTATTGCGAACCTCGGCGTCGGAAAGTTTAAATGCTCCTTCGTTAAGGGCCTTGCCGAGCTTGCGGAACAAAAGGCGTGCGGTAGGATTTCCGAAGGCTGGATTAACACCTATAAAGGATTCCTCGATCCGGGCTAAATCCTTTAATGATCTAAGCGTTTTAATACCTATAGCAGCCATCTAGGCAAGGAAATCAGGGCGTTCTGGGGTAAAAAGTAATCTTAAGGCAGGTACTTCCGCCATTTTCCCCCTTTCCTTAACGTACCTATTGTTTAACATTTTCGCCCTGTTAATAAGACGCAAACCTGTAACTGCCCAGCCCTTTATAATATATTTTGAAACCATCATAACCTCCTGCCACGCGTATAAAAGCGCCTAAAGGAAATCGGTTTTATTTATAGCCTCCGAAGCCCGCCCGTAACAGCGTTCGCGGAACCAGTAACGATACCTTCGCTTTAAGGTAGCAAATACACCCACATCAAAAGGCTGGAAGATATGGAAAGCGTAGGCAGGCAGGAAAATGATGTAAATCTTGTTCTAAAGGCACATCTACATAAAGTTTTCGGTGGTATGGCTGTTGTGGCCGTCGATCACCAATAACCTCCACTCGTCGGGGTCTTCGGGCTTAGTATTGGGAATAAAGATTTCGCGAAGCCATTTTAAGCCGATCTCGGTATTCGTCCAGCCGTTCTCTGACGTAATAAAATACCAGCTTTCGTATGCTTCATTATCGGAATCAGGAAACCATTGTTATTATACGTCAACGCCGCTAAAAATCACAAGGGGTAAAAAGGCTCGCCCGTCAGCGCTAATACACGCGATTATCGTAATCCACACTCTTTTGGAGGCATCCTTAAGGCTAATACATTTCCTAAAGGCCTTACCGAGGACGAAAGCGTTCTTACCCATGCCTTCCATCACTCCGATCTCGTCTGCGTTATATCGGTTCCGCCACTTGATAGCCTTAACTTCCGGTAGGGCAAAGCGATCGAATAAAACGTTCGTAAAGGCCGGGGAAGCGCCATTTAAACGCTTATAGTCGATTATCCTACCTTTAAAAGTCTTAATTTCAGGATGGCGACGCAAAAATCGGGCTACCCAAGCTTTCCCTAACCGTTCAGGACTGCCGTTGTTGATCAAAAGGCGCTGTGCGTATAAGCGAAATCGGGAATGGGGTGGCGCATAGCCTAACTGACCCTGTACGATAATCCAATGGACTAAACCTTCTTCCTGAACTCGTGATAGCTTCTGGCGAGCCTCATTAACTTCTTCTTTCGTCCGCACACCATGGATACGGCGTGTGATATACGACCTGTTGACCTGGTAGCCCTTAGAGGCTGATCGCAGGGATCTCCCACGCGATACTTCGTCAATCGCTTGCGCCGCACGTAATTGAGCTGAGAGCTGCATATCGTTCGAAAGCGCAGATTCTGGTGAATAAGAAGACAGTTTTTTCCATTTTCTAAAACGTTGTTGAGAAGGTTTTTATAGGGAAAGAAATCAGTAAGTGGATCGGCGCGCAACGCGTTTGTGGGGTGGCGCGTTGATGGGGTGGCTCGTTGGTGGGGGGGCCATCTTAATTAAAACCGCGTAATTTAAAAAGTAATATATATAAGCTATATTCCCAACATCAAAAATAAAATACTTACGAACTATCAGCTAAATTATTTATATTACCAAGTAACGTATTATTAAGAAAAAACGATAAAAGATTTTCGTCAAATAAACCTTTATCCATTAACGCGTCCTAATTAAAACCCCGCGATATTTCCCCTATTTATTTAACGCAACCAAAATATTTAAAAACTATGATATGCGTAACAGTTTCGAACTCGGCGACGGTTAACCGGGAGTACATATATTCTATAAATTCGATAAGCTGGCCTTTCGAAAAAAACTTTCGATTAAGGTATTCCTGGTAACTCCGTATACGCTAGACGCCTTTTTTTTATTAATGTTTCGTATCGGGCGCGTAATTTTTGCAGAAATAACGCAAATATACGAATATTATACATATGAAGAATAAAAGGTTCGAATAAATATAACTTCGGTAATTTTTGATATAACTACGTTATTTTATTTAAGAACTAACGATTCGCTTTTAAGGTTACTTATATTATATGCGTCTCGTTAATATTATTAAATTAATAAATACGTATAAATATAAGCAGGAAGTTTATTTATATATAGAATAAGGCGGAAACGGAAAGGAGTTACCGTTTCTTATTATATAAATCGGCTCTTTCGGTTTGATTAACTTATATCTTCCGGATATAATTGGTTGTTTTTTGATCTTTATAAATAAAATAAAAACGTTTCGAAAACTGACAGAATTATTTTTCTTTAAAACCGTATACTCCTTGGAAAATTTTTCGATGAACGTTATAGGTACTGTCGATCGTGCCTTTATTTTCGTTAATTGCACTTAGCGAAATCGAACGGCGTTTATTATACGATATATGTTTCAATTTAAAAAAGTTTGGAAATTTTTGCTTATTTCGCTTATATAACGTATTAATAAAAATAGGGAACAGATTTCGGATAATATTAATTACGACCAACAGGAAATATTAAATGGTAGCAGATATTATTATAACGTTTCGTAAAACTATTTTACCTTATAATATTAATTAAAACGAAACATAAATTACTTTAATTTTCCTTAAAAAATATAGCTATAACGACGGGTAAAAGCGGTAATAAAGTTATATATAACGGAACTGTATTGAAACGTTATATTATAAATATAATTTTAAACATTAAAGTTATCGTATTAATATACGATATTATCCTTTTATATTTAACAGAAAAACGTAACCTGTTTTAATTAGAACCTTACTATTATAAAAAAAGCAATGCGATTATCTTAACTTTATTTAATAACCGGTTTATATTTTTATTTACCGTATCATAACTTTCGCAAATACTTAATTCTTTTAATATATCGATTTTATCCCGTAATGTACCGGAGAATAACAAAAACTTGCCTAATAAATAGAGCAAATAACTGCTCTTAATTTTGAAAACAATCCTAAATAACTAGGACCATAAAAAACGAATACGTAAAAATATCCGGATCGTTATTATTACGAAACCGCTTCGTTTTTCGTTTCGTATTATACGACTAGCATTTTCTTTTTTGGTATATAATTACTTGGTTCAAAACTTTAAACCAGTTAAAAGCTAGCGTTTTAATAAAACATTAACCTTCGTCTAAAGTAATATGGATCGTTTTAACTTTAAGTAATAAATTCTCCAGTAGGCAGCAAAATCCGGGCCCTTTTGCGAATGCTATAAGTTCTCCGTATAATATATTATAGTATTTACGTATAACGGGGTTTTGATTAATAAGAGTTGTAAATTCCTGCCAGCGTTCGTATGCTAATAATTTATCGCGTATTCGTTCTTTTTGTAATACGTTAATCAAACGGTAAATCCGAACGGTTAAATTGGTCGCTTAGCTAGCATCGTCGCAAAGGATCTAGCCACGAATAAAGCTTTCTAATCCCATATCCGATCGTCGCTTTTCCAGAATGCTAACGTACGTATACGTATATCCTGTTCTTCTAGGTTCGCGCGGTAAAACTGAAAAAATTCGAATTCGTCGTGTTTTAAAAAAGGGGATAATAATACGACGTGTTCGGGTTGTAGTTGATGGACCCGTTAGGGTCTAGGCGTAGTGAAAGGGTCCTGATCAGGACCAGAATAATACTGATGATAAGCTATAACGTAAGAAATCGTATCAATATATATATAACTACAGGAAACGTCGGGTTGTTAAGTTATTACGGATTTTTGTTTTCTAAAGAAGCAAATCTACAGAACGGACCCCTTTTTAGGACAACTTGTTCTCAGGCCTCGTTGGCTCGTTACGGGTATTTGGGATTCAATTGGTTAATTTTTAGCGTTATAGAGCAGTACTTGAATGACTTTGAAGAAATGGGAGAACGAGCCAGGAATGCCTGAGCTAGCTGAGGTAAGGGATATAAAGTAATAGTAAGTTATGTTAAAGTCAGAAATATCGATTATAGCGAATTTATTAAATATATATATAATTAAAGAAATTTTATATATTACATTAAACAAATTATAACAAAAGAAAAATTTGGTGCAATTTACATAAGGTTTTAATTCCTTTCTTATATGTTATTATTTCGTTATAAAAAACAACGTTAATTTTTAAATTAATATTTAATAATCTATGCAAATTAACTATTTATACATATACAACTACATAATCTTAAAACTGTATACATTTTAATTCTAATTATAGATATTGCCTTCGGATATTTTCGTAACTTATTAATTATCTGTAAGCTTCGTTTATATACTATAAAACTTTACATATTCCTTCCTACTTTTAATAACACCTTCAAAAATTACCTAATATACAAACTTTACCCCATTTATTACATCTTATATCCTTTTTCTCTAATTCCAATTCTAATTAGCCGAAAGTACTTTCGGTAAATTTATAATATTCTCAAATTTCCTAAGTATAAATAACTTTTATGTAATACCTAACATAATACAGTTGCCAAAATGGTACTACTGCCGTTTGATAAAATAGAATATAGCGACCGTATCCGAAATCTATATAGCAATTTTCCAACAAATTAAGGCGTATATAAAGATAAAAAGGCTTCCAAGTTGGCTTTCGACGAGAACTATATCAACTACGGCGCTAGTTTTTACACCTTACCCCCAGTTACATATGCCTCCCCCTTAAACCCTTTAGCAGCTAATAAAATAAAAAATACGAATGTCGCTAAAATAATATTCGACAAAGTTATAATATTATAAGGTTTTAATAAAACGGGATTTATTGCTATATGCAAAAAAACATAGTCTGCTTAACGTTATATATATCTTAACGCATATTTTACCGAAGATAATATCGGAATAACATTTTAACAAATATTCAAGAATTTCGATTATACATATATAACTTATAAAACAATTACCGCGAACGCATTTATATACAATAACGCTATACAATTCCCCTTTCTATTAAACTCGGACGAAATTACAAAATAATATATAGCTTTATTCGTTTTCTTTATTATACTAAAGTACTCCGGTAAAATTAATAAATAAGTAAATACGAATTATTAAATAATAAACCTTTAAAACCGCGAAATAAATATCCTCTATATTATAAATTTAATTGATATCTATTTTCTAGAAGCCCGTATAAATCGGGCCGTTTAACGTTTCCGGGCATTCATAATCGATAACAACTTACATAATATAAATGGTACCAAAGATATAATAATTTTCTAATCCCGATTAAGAAAACAAAACCGTAATGTATCGTATAATATATATTATATAAAGGTTATCTTTATAATATTAAACGAAAAGAAAATCCGTAAGTACAGGCAGTTGGCTGGCGATCAAATAACTATATAAAATAACTAAATACTTAGATATCGAGGCATATTAGGTGCTAATAGCAAGGACTTTAGTAGCTACCCACCGTATTCGGATATGTCCGCACTTATATAGGATTCCGATATAGGGTTCCGAATCCTATCCGGGACCCGAACTAAGTCGAAAAAGAAAAAACGTAACACCAAGCAACAGGAACCTTATACCTTTATATGCTAAACGAGTCGGAAAAAGAAATCTCAAAAACCGTAGTCGGAAATGCTGGTAAGCTCTATTTTCGGGCACATAACGTTAAAAGATATATCCGAAAGCTCGGAAAAAGCACCCGACGGGAACGATTTACAACTACCGAAATCTCTATCGAAACAGCGACGAAATAAGCAACAGGGACCCGCAAGTACTAATCAGGACCCTAAACTATTTACCGCGAAAATACCACAATTATCGAAATCCCTAGCAAAAAGGCGATAACGTACGTAGCTAGCCTTAAAAAAGGCTGGCGAAAAACCGGTTCTAAAGAACACCACTTCCGGGCTTAGGAAAACAAGATCACAAAGCGTAAAAGCTCCGGATCCACTATAAGGCCGGGATCCTAAACATTTCGAAATAGTATTTAAAAAAGAAGCAGACGTTAAAGCAGCTGTACCTATAGCGAAAGGATAGCTTTTCCAATATTAACGAAAAATTATTTACGTTATTTACTTACCCGCATATTCGATTCTTTACACCAATTAATCGATTCGAACCAAGGTATCCTAAAGGTGGAAGGGATAGAAACATTTTAAAAGTAAATGCGACGAGCTCGAAAAAAAAGTACCGGAAAATAAGATTTAAAAAATTCTAATTCGGCAATATAAATTAAGAAATATAAGTTAAAAAAATAAGTTGTTAATAACCGCGATAAATTATAAATAAAAACGCGTAATATTAAAGTTCGTTAATTTCCTCAGTTTAAAAGATCTATTACATATCCGTAATAACGTATAATTAATCCGGATTAGGAAAAATTAATACCTATATAATATTTAACAAACTTAGGATTAATAAATCAAACGAATATAATAAATAAAACCTATATTAATAATCTCGTTCGTATTATTTAGCTATTTTTTCCGGGATCAAGTTATTCCAATATAAAAGGAATATTATTTTAAAGTTTTAAGCGACGTTAATATCCCGTAAGGACTTGGGTAAATTAACCAAATATACTTAAAACGTTCTGTACTTTAGCGCACTCGAAAATGCATTATTAAAAACCGCAAAAGTTTACAACGTCCGCCTTAACCTTTAATATGCCCTACCTATTAGCGGCTTAGACAAATATACAACGTCGCAAAACCCAACTAAAACTTATTCTAAAAAGCTGGAAATAATCCAATATCATAATATTTTCTTAAATTATCAACCTTAACTAATATTACGTAAATATTTATATTTCTCGTACATTACGACCGTAATCCCGCTTCGAAACCGAACGCGTTTTTCGTTATCCGCCTTAATTAAAACCAGCTGGGTTTTGTTTCCTAAATTTCGACCTGGTATCGTAATTACTACTCTCGTTAAATAAGTATTGTTTGCTTTTAGCGCGCGATTTCCCGACTTCGATAACGATGATTACCTCGGTTCCATTTTCTAATATATTATTCGTAACGTCGGGTTGCATATCGTTACCTTTTGATAAGGCCGGCGATTCCAGTAACGATATGAAAGTAAACGAACTAAGCGAATATAGGTACGGTAACAAAGGCAAAACTAGCAAATTAAATATATGAGGAAAAAGTAAGCTCTGGGTCGACATTACAAATAACGGGAACGTTATAAGTTCTTAATCAAGATTATCCAATATATCGCGAATTATGCGTACGGGGATAAGCGTTGTAATTACCGGGGTTACAATTCCGAATTACGAAAACATATAAACTATATGCTGGATTGGTATTTAAACTGCTGGAATTGCCGTTAAATCCTTAATTACCAGTTCGAACCGAGCGGCTATATATAATATACCTTAATTAGGACTATACACGGCTTGCGGCGGCCTCGCGATTTTTTCCCATATTTATTAAGCTTATAACGCAGTAATCGTCCGTAATCTATATAGATCGGTCCGAGGTATAGGGATATAACGCCGCTGTTTTAAATTAAACGAATTCCGCCGTCTACGAAAAGTTTTCCGTATCTTCTGTAAACAAAAAGTACGGCTTTTTCATAAATTATATACAGCCTTAAAAAAAAAGCGATTTTTTAAATCATCCCAATATTGCCACTAATCGAACCCGGGAACCGCTTTAACTAATCCGACGGTACTTACGATTAAATAAAAACCTTTAACCTTGTTCGGCTTATTTGAGAACGTATTAAGTAAAAACCGTTTAAACTTAGTAGGAATAAACGTTTACTTTGCTCCTTTGCCGCCGAACGGAAGCAACCGCGCAAAACATAATTCGTTTATCCGTCGTTTATACCAAGATTCGATCATTTCCCAAGTAACCGCTTTTAACGAACCGGCTTTTAGTTATTTTCATACAGATCTCTTCGGATTTAAAAGTTCTAATATATAAATAAAATTAAGCGTACATAAGTTATAATAAGATCCAGCTAAAATAAGGTTATTACGGTTTTCTTCTAACATAACAACTTTTTGTTTAAATATATCAAAATTGCTTTACGTACGTATTTGCCGTTAAATAATGCACGCTAATAAGGCCTTATCTTCACCTTATTCCGCAGATTAAAATAATTCTATTTAGGAGGTCTACGGATAACTCGGGTAATATCCTAATTAACCGAAAAATAAAATTGGGATTCGACGACTATCTCGTCCTAATTCAGATCATTTGCAACAATAAGTTATCGTCTTCTTTACCATCCAAATCTACGACGTTAATTTCCACTACGACCTTTATATTCTAATAAGCAGTACGGTCCTTGGCTTACCGGGCCTGGATTTTCTTCATTATTTTAGCCAGTCCTGCAATAAACCGCTCAGTTCCACACCTATCGAATACCTAATAAAGTACAAACAATATAGCTTATCGATAGCTAATCGTATTTAGTTGCTTATAGCTACGAACCGCTTAATCAAATCGCTGCTATAAGTCCTCCATCGAAAAGCTTTTCGGTATTTCTTACTGCACCACTCGACCAATATCCGGGATATCCATATCTAATTTAAAAGCGACGGTAAATACCACAATACGGATAAAACCATTAAGCTTTTTTAATTTATCGTATATGCAAGCCTAGTTTCCCTAAGGCATTTAGAAGCTATAAAACTTAATAACTTCTTTTACAACCTTCGACAAATACCCCCGGTTTACCATAACTCTAATTAAGTAATTTCGGATATCTATAGTTTTCGTTCGGCTGTCAACATAAATAATAATTTTAATAATAGTACGCAATTTATTAAGCTAAACTTAAAATATATTAATTAATAACTCGGGTATATTAATTAACACAAGATCCAAATACGCCCAATTTGGACGTTAACTTTTGGATATAAAGAAAACAGCAATATCGATTTCGGGGCAATTACCTTTGCCGGTTCCATTCGTTCCTTGCCCGCGAAAACCCTTAGGAATATCAAGGAAGTAACGCGGTAATTACGTTGTTTGCAAAAAAACATTAGAAATTAACAAGGTAACGTACTACACAAGTGAACGGCACACACAAGTAAGCGGCACACTTTTCTTAGCCATTCCAGCTACTCATCTTCAATCGTCCATTATTCAACACCAACATTATGGAGCGCCTTACAAAAAAAGCGAAAATAAACCTAGCCATTCAAGCTAAAAAACGAGACCCGAAACTTAATTATAGGAAGCTTAGTTTTATCTATAAAGTTCCATTTTCTACCTTAAAGATGCGATATAACGGTCGACGCGCCCGAGCCGATATTAACCCTCTTATGCGAAGATTGACGGCGACCGAAGAAAAATCGATTGTCGACCGAATCCTTAACCTAAATACGCGAACGTTTCCTATCCGGCTTCAGCACGTTAAAGATATAGCCAATCTACTACTGGCCCAGCGCGTCCCGGAACGAATTGGAATCAACTGGGCGTCGAACTTTGTTAAACGGCAAAAAAAACTCCAAACGCGTCTAAATCGGAAGATCGATTATCAACGGGTCCTATGCGAAAATCCAGAAACGTTTCGCAAATGGTTCGAACTTATTCGGGCTACTATCGCAAAGTATGGCATCGCAAAAGAGAATATCTACAACTTCGACGAGATTGGATTTTTGATAAGGCTTCTCATAGCAACGGGCATGGTAATTACTAATGCCGAAAGACGTAAAAAACTTAAATAAGCGCAATAAAGGAATAAAAAATGGGTTACAGTTATCCAAGCTATTAATTCCCAAGATTAGGTTATGCTGTTATTTGTTATCATAACGGGGAAAAATTATCTTAGGTCCTGATACCGCGATAACCCATTGCCAGCAGCCGATTAGGAAATCGCATTAAGTAATAATAGCTGGACAATAAATAAATTGGGTTTCGAATAAATCCAGCATTTTAACAAACATATTCGGACGCGTACGAAAGGTTCGAAACGTTTCCTTATCCTCGACGGCCATAAAAGCCACTATTCGATAAAATTCGAAAAATACTGCGCCAACAACAATATTATTACGTTTTGTATGCCCGCGTATTTTTCGCATCGGCTTTAACCTTTTAATGTATCTTATTTTTCTGTTTTAAAACGCGCTTATTCGCGGTACATCGAAAATTTAATGCAACGCCATTATACTTATATTACTAAAGAAGATTTCCTTGCCGGCTTTTACAACGCGTTCCAAGCTGCCATAACATCCGATAACATTAAATTTAAATTCGCAAAAGCTGGTCTTATTCCATTTAATCCCAATAACGTTTTTTCCGAATTGAAGGTTCCTCCAGTTATGCCTACGCCGACCGTCTCCCCGTTGACCTCTGCCGGTTCCATTCGTTCCCCGCCCGCAAAAACCCCTAGGAATATTAAAAAAGTAACGCGGCAATTACGTTATTTGCAAAAAAAGATTGGAAACCAACAAAATGGCTCGTTAAATAAAATGGTTAAATCGGTTCATCTTTTAACTAAAAGTTACTTGTTAATTTTGTACGAAAATATTCTTTTACGGGAAGAAGCTACCTAATTACGCAAAACGAACCATCTCTTAAGCAAACGTCGTAAAACCAAAAACAAACATCTTTAAAAGGAAAAACATTTACTATACAAAAGGGACAAGCTCTTTTGGCCCAAAAAGAAGGAGATGGTGAAAAAATGCAGCCAACAGTAGCTGGAGGGGGTCGTCGCAAGAGGGTTAAGACTAAGGAACGGAAGTGTGGCGTCTACGGCAAGCCCGGGCATATGCGCGTACTTGTGAAGAAGTTGTAGATACGTCTAGCGAAAAAGAATCCGATTGATTTTAATCAATGCGATGTGTTGTGGTTGAGTTATTTGAATTTGTTGTTGCGAGGTGCTAAAAAGTGTGCCGCTCACTTGTGTGTGCCGTTTACTTCTGTGGTACGTTAGTTCGTTAAGTCAAATGGCTTATCAGTTTATCTTTTAACCAAAAGTTATTTATTAGTTTGTACGAAAATGTTCTTTTTCGAAAAGAATGCGTAAAACGAATTATATTTTAAGCAAACGTCGTAGGATGAAAAATAAACGTTTTTAAAAAAAGAGGAATATTTATTAGATTTAAAAAAAACCCTTTTTTAGCTTAAAAAGAAAAGGGTAGTAAAAAAATGCAGCTAATAGCAGCTGGAGGAGGTTATTGCAAAAGGGTTAAAATGAAGGAACGGAAATATAACGTTTGCGGCAAGCCTGGACATAATACGCATACTTGTGTAGAAGTTGTAAATACGTCTAGCGAAAAAGAATGCGATTAATTTAAATTAATGCGATATGTTGTTGAATTATTTGAATTTGTTGTTGCAGAGTGCCAAAAAGTGTCCAGCTCGCTTGTATAGCACATTATAACAATCCTCATTTGTCGGATATAGGGGACATCAGTTGTGTTGTATTGATGACTAGTTGCAGGTGCTTTAAATTGCTCACTGCAGTTTATATGGAGACTAGCCACGGAACATATAAGTTCCGATCAAAGGGAGCCTTTCCGTATATAAGGGTGCTAGCGCACCCCCTGCTAGCTGACACACCCCCTTAACGCCTTGACGCAGTCACGGCGTTACGTCATACCTATCACTCCCTAAAGCCACAGCTTTCCATTCCACCTCTCCTCCGGCGATTAACTTCTCCTAATCAGCCAATTCCTCCTTTAAAATTATTCGCAGGGTATTCCTCCGCCGTTCGAAAGCTTCCGTAATGTTCATTAATCCTAGCTATTCTTTAAAATATCTGAAAAGTTTGCGTAATAAGGCTTTAATTAATCCATTAGCTAATATGTTGCCCGTAGGCGTATAATCTATTTTGATTAAGTCCTTTTTTACGGCTTTTCGTAGCTAGTGGTTATGTATATCCACGTACCGCAGCTTCGTTTGTAATAGGGCGACGTCGGCGTTGATAAGCCGTATAGTTTATTAATTATCATACCACATATTTAACGGTCGTATATTTAGGTTAACTCCAAACTTTTTAATCAGTCGAAAGCTAAATAAGGCCTTTTTTGCAGCCTGCGCAAGGAATAATAATTCCGCTTTTATTGTAAAAGTAGTTATTATGTTTTGCTTGTTCGCCCGTTATCTTATTATTCCTCCAAATAGCTTTATAATATACGTTTAGAAGCTTTTTCGATCGATCGTATTATTTACGAAGGAAACGTCGTTTTAAATATCCAATAAATCTTTACCCCCGAATTGCAACGTTAAAGTCTTGGTCCCGATCAGGTATAATATAATTCGATCAGCAGCTTTATAATGTACGTTGTTAGGGTTTAGGTTGAATCGGGCAAGTCGGAATACCGCAAATAATATATTAGGTCGTATATTAACTACGACGTATAAAATGGAACCGATTTTTTTCTGGTATCTGTTAACGAAGCTTAAATAGGCCAAATCAGGATTCGGCAATAGTTCGATGCTTGTTATTGGCATATCTGGGAGGTTATTCAAACTTTTTTTTGGGATTAGGTTAGCCAGTTTATTTATAAAGTTTAATTAGGAAAGCCAGATTTTTCCGTTGGTTTTGTCTTTGATTATTTCGATGCCGAGGAATTACTGTAAGTCCTTACCTTTTATAAGGGTATACCGTTCCCGTATTTGTTAGATCACCTAATCGGCGAGGCCTTTATCGTTTTTGCGGTACGTTATAACAATATCGTCCACAAAGAAAAAAATAAACACCCCTTAACGAATAAAACAGTAGGGTTCGTAAGGAACGGGGCTAAGCCTTAGCTTTTTAAATGTTCCAGTAAAATCCTTTTGCCATAACAGAGGTAACTCCCTTAGTCCGTATAGTACCTTTCTAATTAGGAGAATTTTCCTACGTTAGGGGTATCCTGAAAGCGTTTTTATGTACACTTCGTAGGGCAAATTCGCGTTAACGAAAGCGTTTATAGCGTTATACTGCTTAAGCTCTAGGTTAAATTTAGCCGCGATAACGATTAAGGCTCGAAACGATTTTCCAGCAAATATGGATACGTATATATCGCCACAAACGTTTTTTAGCTATTAATCGCCTCGTACGACGAGACGGGCCTTACATTTCTGTAGCTAGCCATACTTATCGAACTTATAAACGTACATCCATATATACCCTAGGACCTATTTCCTTTTAACACTTTTAAAAGACTAATTAATAACCTCCCAGGACTTTATTTCCTTATGGCTTTACAGATAAGCTTTTTTGGCTTTACGGAACATTTTCCTTAACGGGTATATACTTAGTTCTTTATAGCTTCGCGGCAATGGCGGTAAATTACGTTTATGCACCCGATCTTGGAACTTAAATACCTTTTTGTATGCCAAGGTATTATAGCCTTTCCGATTAAGGTAACGCGTACTTCGGGTAACTAACTTCCTTAAACTTCCGCAGCTTACCGGCCGGTTATCGTACGTACTAACAAAAAGGGCTAAACGTCCTGCATTAAATACGGCTTTTTACACCTTATAATCGTTTCTAATAACACCTTTTTGGTACGGAACGTATAGGGGGCTTACGCTGAATTCCCGTAAGGTACCTTTGTCTTTTACCGTTACTTTAGGTTAAACAATGTAAAAGGAATCTAAAGCTGCTTCGATTTTTTCCGTCGGCGCAATAATCGTAACAGTTATCAAGGCAAACGTTAATAAAAGTAATGGTTCAAAGGACAAAAGTGGCTCGAATATAGCGGTCGTATAAAGGTAATTAGTTTTTAAAAGATAAGCTTGTTCTGTTTTATTTTGTACGTTTTTTACGTTAATACCTTTTTAAATCCATTCTTTTTGTTTAACCGGTAACTAAATTATTCCGCTTAGGTCTTTATCTTCTTTTTGCGAAGGTATATAATAACTGTTAGCCTAATTAAATATTTTTACCTATCGGAGTAACTTTTGTAACTTTTTTTCTGTAACGTACAAAAGGTTATCTTTTAAATCTTTAATATTACCTAAAAAGGTGGCCTTTTCGTTAAATTGTACGTTTCGAATAGCGATAACCTTATTAATCAGTAGGTTCCAGATCTCGTAAATATTCGTAAATCGGTAGCTAACGAGGTAGCCTATTTATACTTTAAGATTTAGCTTTTGGAATCTTTGCTTTTTTTTCATGGCGGCAGCTGTTATAACGTAGGCCATACAGCCATACGCTTGCAGGTAGGCTTATTAAGGCTTTCGATTAAGTACTGTAACGCCGTTTTTATACGCCAGGTAAGTATAATAAACCTCGTATAGGCTTTGCCAAAAGAATGCGTATTTGGGTATACAGTTATATAAATATACTGCCGCTTTAAGGATATATACGATTAGGAACGAAGGTAATTTAGCGCCATTTCGTATCGTAATCGCTTTTTCCTTTATTACATCTCCTAAACGCTTTACACCCCCGTTCTGGGCCTGGATATACGGTATTAAAGGTTTAAGTCTGATACTGAAAGGAGGCGACTGGAATATGTCCCGAAGTTGATAATTCTTCAAAATTTCGTTGTCGTATTCGATTACCTATGGGAAAACCTTATCTTGGTTTTTTAGGACCCTTAGGAAATATCGGAACGCCGTAATTAATATATCCTGCTTTCGATTTTTGAGGTAAATATCCCAGATAAAGCTTAAATACCTGTCGGTCGCAAATATAACGTATCTGTACCTTTCAGGGTTTTCTTCGAAATCTGTGAAGTCGACGGCGATTCGCTGTCCTGATCGGAAGGCTTTTTCCTTCGGCTCGCGGCGTATTAGCCTTTTGGCCTTCGCCTTGCCACATGCTTGGCATTCGACTGTTATAAAACCCTTTAAGCGTACTTCCCTTATATAGGACTGCAATTGGGCAATAACTTTAGGCCCTAAATGTCCTAGTCTTAGGTGCCATATCGTACCGTTACCGATTCGTGGTAATCTCGCTGTATATAAGTTAACGTTTCGTTTATAGGCTGCTAAAGCTATATAAGTAATTGTTACGCTAATATTTTTCAGGACGAACTAATTAAACTTGTTTATCAACGTAGTAATTATTTGATCGTACTTGTTTCGAATAAAATTATTAATTCTTCTATTATCCCACCAGTACCCCTTTTTCCGGAGTTGCCGAAGAAATACCAAGTTGCATGCAAAGTTCTCGCAATATGCCACGTCGTACAGACGTAACGCTTTTGTACCATTAGGATTTCGAAATAACACATTAACCTTTCCGTACTTTTTAATCGGTACAAAGCTATCGCCTGCGTACACCCCGTCGCCTTATACGGTTAGTCTGAAATTTAGGAACCTGTTAATAAGGTTAAAAATATATATCGTAATTCCTAAGTCCAAAATGGACGAATTCCTTAAGGGGTAAAACGCGACATTTCTCGCGTTACGCTGATTAAAAATCAAAAAGTACGTTAGGATTCGCCTTACTTCTTATAAAAGTTAATCGGTTTTTTGGGTAGTTAATTTTTCCATAAACTTTGATAAACGGTTAATCTTTTTTTTAAGAAATTAATCGGAAGCAATTCGATTCTGGACGAATACAGTTATCCGATTATTAAAGCGGAAATATAATAAAGCTTTGCCAGGGAAAACATAAAAGCAATAGGATAATATATGGAGAAAATTTAAGCAAGCCTTATAACAAATACCTTACGCATCCGATTTTTAACGCTTTCGCTTATTGTTTCTGTCCGTATTGGAATTTTTACGGCTACCACGCCTTAACTTACGTCTTAAGGTTCTTCCTCGTTGTTAAGGGTTAGTATTTTTAATATCGTCCTAATCAGGATTATTCTAATCAAAAGGGCCTACAAAAATCCCTTAAAAAGTTGGAAACGCTCCCTTAATATTTCGTAATAATGTAAATAAGGGATGGATTATAATCTAATGGTTTAAAAGGTTAGTAACCACCTCTTAGTAGCTAATCGTATCGTTATCGATCTCGGTTTTTTTCACCATCTGGAAGGTAAATATCCAAAACCCCATAATTAGAGCTATAACTATATACAGGTCGTTAGCTTATGTAATTGTTATTTTCGTTTCTAGGACGCCATAACGTCATCCCTAAGCCATTACTTTTTGCCATTTTACGATCCATTCGTTTAGCTTCTTTGCCGACTTCGAAATTTGCTTTAACCTTTTACGGTATTCCCGTTGGGTATTATTTATAAGCCTGCTGTTATACACCTTGCCGGTTTCGGCCAAAGCGGCGTACCATTCCCGTAAGTTCTTTTTAGGGAAGAAACTTGTTTTTCTAATCGCTGGAGATACAGATTCCAGGACCTATTTCGTAAGGTCGATAATGTTTTTACGAAAAGTATCGTATTTTCGATTTTCGTAAGTATAGGCCGTATATTCCTATATATAAACTTATTTGCCTTTAGTCGTTATTTTAAAGATATTCGTCGGATAATTCGTATAATCGATTTTTTCGACTTGTAAGGTTCTTTCGGTAGATAAATTAACTGCCCGTATAGTCGTTTGGCGAACTCGTTTCTTTAAATAGGAGGTTATATCGGGTTTAATAGGTTTAACAGGCTATGGGTTATCCTGATTAGGATTTATATAGTCCCAAATTTCGAACGTATACGCTCTGGTTTCGAATTCGCCTTTGAAGCGATCCCAGTCCTTAGGTCCCTTGTAGATGACGGAGGATGTTAACGTTGACGTACTGGTCGCCATTTTGAATAATGAAGTATATTAATAATTTGTATTGATGTACTACCTATACCGTTTTAGCAGCAGCTGATTAATTGATAATAACGCAAATTTAGCGGATAAGACTTTTAATTGTCGGATATAGGGGACATCAGTTATGTTGTATTGATGACTAGTTGCAGGTGCTCTAAATTGCTCACTGCAGTTTATATGGAGACTAGCCACGGAATATATGAGTTCCGATCAGAGGGAGCCTTTCCGTATATGGGGGTGCTAGCGCACCCCCTGCTAGCTGACATCATTCCCTTACTAAGTAGCTTTACTAATATCTTTATACTTTAACTTTTTCCAATTTAGTTATACCCTCGAAATTAAAGCTAAAATAAAATCGCAAAAATGAATGGACTTTAACCATTAGATTACTTTAATCAAAAGCTTTAAAATAATATCACTTTTATTATTATAGGTATTATATGTTACTAAAAAATCCTAATTGTTATAAATTTAACATATTTTACATTTAAAAACCGAATAAAAATGTTATATTTATTAATATACAACCCATATTTAACGGTACAGGTATTTTCTTAAGTTAAACCCGCTATTAAAATGACCGCAAAAATTTAAAAAATTCTAAATATACCACTTTCGTTATGAGACAGTAAATATGTCTAAAGTTATAAGGGAGTAATGTGTTAAGATGTTAGGCGTTTCCGGGTAAGTAGGACCCGTTCTGTGGCGCAGTGGACAGCCACCTGTTAGTATTACCACTTCTATAACTAGGCTTCACTAACAGCGGGACATACACCTCTACGAGGACCACTTATTATGGACACGATGTCCATCCACGAAAGCTTCAAATGGAATGGACGTCTATCTTAGGAAAGGCTAAATGGGTGGATTGGGCTTGGCGGTTGCGCAACGAATTGCGCAACCGGTGGACTTCGGTGGATTTGCTTTGACCTCTGCTGACGGGGGGGTGTGGATCTCAAACTCGCAGACGGGGTCCTCGCTTGAAGACGAGGCGCCTGAGACGAGCGGCTCGCGATGTACCGACGAGAGGGCGCAGGCCAGGCGGACCAGGAGCGGGGCGAGCCACAGGACGGCCCACAAGGCGCGGTAGGCGGCGAGGACGCCGACGGCGACGATGACGCTGGAGAGCTCTGACGCGCAGATAGCGGCAAAGATGCGAGGCCCTGGGGTGTTCATATCCTCCGACACAAAAGGGAGCGCCGAGCTCTTATCGTCCGAGGATGCCACATGCATGGTCAGATGGCTCAAGGCGACCCTAGCCCGGAGCGGGGACGAGGCCTGGTGAGCGCCCTTCTCTACCTCGCTTGGGCTCTCCTGAGCGGCGGCAGACTTGATCGACGGTATGGGTATATAAGTCAGAGCGCGCGACCATATGCAGTTCCGCAACGGCTCTGTGTGGCCGTGGACCCCGTCGCCCGAGGCGTGCATTGCGTATGTCCAGCCTTGGTCGTGGAAAAAGGCAGTCCCGAGCATGTGGCCCTGGTGCACACCCCGTAGGAGGCCGTGCTCGAAGGTGTCCATGGCGTGCAGCGCAATCTTGTGCAGGGGGCCGCCCATCGGCGTCAGCACGGCGACGCTCGGGATCCGGCCGAGGTCAAAGTTGGCGTAGAAGCGCTGGGGCCACAGCAGCGCTTCGAACATGGCATTGGTCGCCGCCTCTGCACCGATCTAGCCGAGGAGCGGGCCGAGCGCTCCGAAGACGTTGGGGCCGGGCTCGCGGGCGGGCGGATCCGGCATCATCCTGTGCGTGCGGGCTGTGCCTGGCGGGTTAGAACGAAATGCTTCATGGCAGGAGGCGCGGCGAGGTATAAAGAGAAGACGAGAGAGTGTACGACGTGAAAAGGTAAGGCAATCAGGGTGTGCTCTCTCGCGTGTGGAACCTAAGAGCCTGCTGTTTCTCATTTAATAAAATAATTGATTCTGAGCTGGTTGGCGGAGGATGGAACCAAGAATGTACGCATCATCTAGAGGGTGTGGCGATGAAGGTGGCTTGGAAAGATTGCTTGGATGAGCTCGCCCTTACAATTCGACTGATTGGCTCAGTTTGACACCCGCTCCTGCATAATGATAGTCTGCATTGCAAAGGACAAGGCTCGACCCCGCTTTCGGGTTCAGGACCGAGCACCAAGGAGCGGTCATACCCGCTCACTCTTTGCTCTTGTGTTCCAGGCAGAGCTTTGCCCTAGCCGGGCATTTAAGGATGAGTCCTTGGTTGCAATCGTCTAACCATTAGGTGGTTGTCCCACCACTTTGGCACCGTCAGATAGGAGGCCGTTTGTCCTCGCTGATGACCTCAACGGTGGCGGCTGCGTAGTTCGTCATTAGGACGGGATTGGATGACCTTAAGTACCGCTTAGGACGAATCACCTTTGAGGCTGTAATTGCTTATGATGAATCAAAGGCGTCTTCTACAAAATTGTGGGTGGGTAAGCCCTATAAGTCTATGTTGACCAATCCATTAAACTGGGTAAGGAGGCACGCTCGCTCACGACACCTCGATTGATAGGGAGACATCAAACAGTCGGGCCGAACCGTCTAGTTAGAACAAATACCTCGGAGAGCAACGTAACATCAAACTGTCTTGCATGGCAGAAAACCCCGCTTCCCGGTGCTGATCCTTTTTGAACACAATTGTCACGTATTCAGAAGGTTACGCAGAAAGTGATGTGTATTGTTCTCTGACTGTCCAATCCTCGTCTCAGTCTCTTGCAGCCTTTTTCAGGTTCTGACGATCGTACCCCTGCTAGTGGAGCGATCGGTGATCGGCCCAATCCTCGCCCGATCACCTAACCTTCTGTAGGTCGCTCGTATCTGACAACAATCTTATCGAAAGGAATAAGGGCCTGGCAACGTATTCGTATCGAGAGGAGAGTGCCGATCATTGTCAGCAGCCGCTGATAGCTTAATTCGGTTAATCGACACGCAGTGTTTTCACGGAACATATAATCCTCTTGAATAAAGGTCATTATTAATATATATACGTAGGTATATTAAGAGTTCCTATTTGCTAACCTTCTATCTAGTCCACTTCAATACATACCAGGTCGTTTTCGAATACTCTTCCTTAAATGCTTGAATCTAACCAAAGGCTCATGCGGATGCCAGAACAGTGCTAGGAATGTGTGGAAATGAGGCATCAGGCACAAGGACGATGAGCAATTTTGTCGGAAAACAGACCGTGATTGGTACACTTAAGAATTGCATATTGTGTCGTTTGCCAATATTTATTCACCCTTACAACTATTACTTGAAAGAAAATAGAACGTAAAAAATGCATGGTTAGGGCCTTAATAGTTCATTATTTAACCAAACAAGTAAACTCATGAGGTATGGGTAGAGTATCCAGAGGTTTCTCGTTCTTTTCATGACTTTCTGCCCACCTTATAAGTCCTATGCGCTGCCACAAACCCGAGTCTATGTGCTTATTCCGTAGGGTAGTCGTTTGTGAAGAACATGGAGCTAAAACAAGACCAACATAACGCCTCTGTGGCCAACCGACATGGACAGCAGAGCCCAGAAGTGCAACTCGAATGGCGAAATGCATCATATCCCTCGAAGCAACAGAGTGACCCGCTTCATGACTGCTGTCACTCTTGCTGCAATTGTAGCTTGCAGTGAGCGCGTCAACGGCCCGGGTCATCTCATAATGGCTTTCGAAACAATTGACTACGTGGCCCAGGGCCCTGTGAGACACGTGGTGATCCAGCATAAGACCCTTATAGTTAGAAGGCTCTATATTACTGGTTTGATTGCCGTTGAATAGTAATTTGCGAGCGGAATCCTTTAGATCTGTCGACGATGCTTTTACCAGTTCGTCCAGGTACCACGCGCGTCCGGTAAAGCGAACTAGTAAGGTTTCATCATTTATCCCGGGTCCCTGGCGTTTCCTGGCTTGTGACGTCTCGTTGGCTAATCCAAAATAGCTGAACTCGTCCATGCAGATGAAATTCCGTTCATCGGTAGTTTCGGTGGGATGAAATGCGTGCCAGAAGGTATCAACTATGCAATTCTGTGTGATGAGCCAGCTCCTCCTTGGTACTATGGGAACTGTTTGACTGGAAGACGTGCCACCTGAGTGAGATCTAAAGGAGCCATGAATGAAAAGCTGGGATAAGAGTGGTGCTTTTGCGATGAGCTTTAGCCCGAACTCGTCTTCCAAGGTCCTGAGCTTCGCATCTGGGTCGTTTCCATCGGGCGAAACTGGACTGCAACTTATACCGTAAACCTGCTGAATACCGTATATCCGGTCCTCTGGTAGCAGGCTTCGGCGCAGGTGTGAGATGGAGTAGGCGCTGTGTGGGAATACCGTCCGGCCATGGCGCCCTAGCGCATGAAACCCGTACAGGGTGCTCAGACGGCATACATGCTGTACACGAGCCTGGGCACGAAGTAACGTGTCATTAGCGAGGCGAGCCATCTCTTCCTGATCATGGTCGATTGCCTTTGGCACATAGTCCTGGCCTATCCCTATCTCAGTCTTGTCAAAATCTCCTGGGAGGTTGGACTTGTCGAGAGATAGCCCCGCCTCTAATGCCGAAAAGAAGCATGTGAGAGATTCGACAGTCAGGTAGGGCCGGGCTTCAGAGTTATACCCCCAGATATCAGGGATGAATCCGCTGTCGGTCAATATATACATGTCCTTACACATGACCATTTCTTGGAGCGTCCACAGGCTCATGAACCAGGGGTGTGCTAGTAAAGTGGCCGTCCAAGGGACAAACAAGTCGGCGTATTCCTCGAGGTCCCTGCCAAGTTCGAGGGCTGTCTGTCCGTCCCGGCACGGGCTGCCCCTGTTTCTTGCTAGTTGTTTTACTGCCATTTTGAGCTCACCGAGAACCGAGAGGGTTGGGGGTTGTTTGGCATTAGGAACGAGATGAGTATTCTCCAGAGAGGAAAGCCAGGCGAAAGATTCCTGGGCTCGTCGGAAAATATTTGCCTGCCGCCCAATTTCCTGGTTGCGAAGAGCCTCCGACCCGGGCGTCTCATCGCCATGCTTTTGTGGAATGCAAGCGATGTCTACCCAAACCCACTCGCAGCGCTTCATGTGACCCTGAGCAACCCGTTTAATTATTTGGTGGAATCCATCAGCTGTGAAGTGGCTACTTTTGATCCGCGGAATGGGCCAGTCGACACCATAGACCTGCAAAGGGGCCTCGAGCCCTGTATCATCCTGATAAAACCCCCACGTATAACTGAGGATATTGTACGGGGGGTTCCTATACCCATTGTATGCTCCGGCCGTTCGAATATGAGATGTCATCGAATCGACGTGCAACAGCCTGTATGGCCAAACTTCCACTCCGGAATCATCGTGCATAGGCTCTATCGGCGACATATTCGTCATTCTTCGACGCTGCTCTTGTATCCATTGTTCGTGAAACTCGGACTCGAAATCATAAAAATCGTCGGGCTCCTGGGCAACAATGCGGCCTTGGGAGTCCTTCTCCCACACTACCCATTGGCTGGCATCTGCTGCGAATGACGGGGGCTCAGGCGATTCTGACATGGGTTCTTGCTAAGGAACCCACCTTGGCCGTTTACTGGAAGTAACGAAGAAAGCCAAGCCCGAAGATGATATGAATATGATGATTGAGTTGCCAATGTCAATACGAAAGACAGGCAAGCTGCGGGCATGCGGGGCATCCAGGCTGCTTGCCCTGTGACACACGTCACGTGAATCTTACTTGACAAAGTGCAATTGAATCTAGGTACATGAAACCAAGCCTATTTCGCTCTCATGAACTGAGGAATCATAGGACCTGCTGCCTCCCGGGGCTTTGGGTCTTTGATACGCTGTCAAGAAGCAAGCCAAGCATATTGCAAGGCCGCATTTAATAGTAACCATGTTAGATGAAGTAGATCTCGAGCCCCGTGAACGTAGCCTCTCTTCTATGAAACGTATATCAAGCTATCACGCTATGTTGTTTGCTCTAATCCCTGGAATATTCACAGGACATATATTATTAAGAGCGCTAGTCTTGCGTCGCAGAATGTGCCTACGTCATCGTCAGCCCCCCTAGGAAGCTAGCATATAGCAGGGCTCAGGCCCTACTCCGCTGTACATAGGGGTCAGGATTCAACATTGCGAGATTACCCGGCTAAATGCCGGGCCCAGCGAGAACTCGACATCAAAGCTCTACGTATTAGACTTCAAGCGAGCCTCTCCAAAGGTATTGACTAACATGTAAATATTTGAACTTAAAAATTACTTGGAAACAGTCCCTGTCCCTCTCGACTACGGGGATCTCAGTCGAACCGCGTGTGCCTGGCATGTGGACGAGCGGCTGGATGAGGTGATGGGACGGGCACCACCAAGTCTCATTTGCCTGGAGCGCGGTGCTCGACCATGGAGATCCTACAGGCCGATACACTTACGATAGTGTCGGATATCGGCCACGGCGGCGGCCGTCCGGGGGTCACCGTCCGCGTTGTGCGCACGTATCCGGCGCCGGTTGGGGACCATGGACGGCGACGAACCCGGTCGGCGGTGCTGGCTTGGTCCCGAGGTTCCGACGCCGCTCGTCCTGGTGTGGCCCTATAACTCCTACGGAGACGTTCTAAACCGATTTGATGATCTGGTGAATCCGGAGACGCAGTACTGCTTACCGCGTAGGGCGCTTTCGGGGAAGAGAAGACGGTATACCATCAAGACCGTTGCCAGTGTTCTTTATACCCCACGGCGCCATTGTGACAGGCCGTTAAGACTACCAGGCATGTCGCAAAAGTACGCAAGTCGGCGGGGCCGGCCCATACCAGTGCACTTGTAGCGGACGAGCGCCGGTCGAGCGCAGGCACTGGCCCAGCTCAGGACATTCGACGCCGCCGTAGAAACACTGCAGGCGATGCTGGCCACCACCAAGAAGGCGATACACTGCTGGGCACTCTCAGTGACCGGAAGCTTTACAGCAATATGAGATCGTCCTCGTGTTCACCAGTTTAAATGGCCTAAGGTTTTGCGTAACATTAGCCACCGTTCTCACGTTGGTCTTTAGCCTGTTCTACATCGACCGGATGATCGGACAAAAGGGAAAAGGTCAAGGAATTTTCTCGTAGTTGCCAACATAATCATACTTGGCGACGTCGCCGAGCGCCGGATGTCTTCTACCGTCTGGTCCATCAGTGAAAACGGAATGGCAGATCTATAGTCATCGTATATATAAGATAGCAGAGTGATAACAGATTCAAGGACTATATAAGGCTTCTGTGCTGGTCTAAGCTTAAAACGGCGCTCCTTCATTTGCCCAGGCATTTCTAACATGTGGTGAGGGAGTTATATACCATCTTTACCGCATGCTGATGCGAACTTGGTCCAACCATCTTTAGATACAAGTACCTGTCTAGTTCTTCCATCGCTGTAGAATGCTTCATATGTTCAACGCATTAAGAAGTTTGATTGTACGGAACCGCGATAGTCGTTGATTCGACAGAGATGGCACGTGCGGAAAACACGATATGTTCTAGGAGACTCCCATCTTGTTACCAAGACCCTAGCTAACCAATACCTGGAAGAGGGATGATGTAATTCTCACGATGAGTTGGCAGGAAAGCCCGGTTCTGGTTTAGTATTCTATTCCCTAAACCTTAACCGGCTTAATATATACTGCCATCAACAAAGGTAGCTAAAATACTTTTAAAGCCCAGTCCAATCCTTAGTATCGTTAAACAGAAAATCGGTGGTCGACGATCAATATCGGCTGTCCCTATTCCAATTAACATAACGACACCCCGAAACAGTTCTATCGCGAGGTTTTCATCAACGGTTTCGACAATCATAGCATATCCGGTACGTCCTCGTATCACTAATCGGGTCCCTGGACCATACACTAACATTAAAACGTAGCCAAATTCTAGAACGAATATAATATTATACATTACGTTACACTTAAACATATCGAAGTAAGTACTTAATCTTTTCCATAACATCAATAATAAAATCTGCAAATCAATATAAATGCTGAAGGTTATATTTATTAACGTCATCGGTAATCTAATTACTAATCGGTACCTGCGATAGCAAATCGAGGATAAAAACTTTTAGTCGGCCGCAAATGCCCAATCCAATATAATCAGGTATCTCCAGTTAGTAGAAAACTTGGTAACGCATTTAGTATACGTCGAAATTTATCGGGCCAATCTTTTAGGTTATTTATAGCTGTTTTTATTAAAAATCCTAAATACGTTACTGGTTTGTTTATTTAAGCTTTCGGTATACCTAACCTGGTACCTTATAAGTTTTACGAAAAACGATATATAATATCGGAATATTTTAATTAATACGGAATATACTTAACGTATCAGACAAGCGAGCGAGCCGTTTTTTTGGCACCTCGCAACAACAAATTCAAATAACTCAACAATAACATATCGCATTAATTCAAATCAGTCGGATTCTTCTTCGCTAGACGTATCTACAACTTCTATAAAAGTACGCGCATTATGTCCAGGCTTGCCACAAACGCCACACTTCCGTTCCTTGGTCTTAACCCTCTTGCGACAACCACTTCCAGCTGCTGTTAGCTGCATTTTCTTACCACCCCCTTTTTTTAAGCCAGAAAAGCTTATTCCTTTTATATAATAAATGTTCCTCCTTTTTAAAAACGTTTGTTTTTGGACCTACGACGTTTGTTTAAGATATGGTTCGTTTTGCGCAATTAAGCAACTTTTTCCCGAAGAAAAATATTTTCATACAAAATTATTAAGCAATCTTTAATTAAGAGAAGAACCGATTTAATTATTTTAATTAACGAACTACCTTATTAGTTTTTAATCTTTTTTTTTTTTTTTTTTTGCAAATAACGTAATCACCACGTTACTTCCTTAATATTCTTAAAGGTTTTCGCGGACGGGGAATAAATGGAACCAGCGGAAGTTAACGGGAAAACGGTCGGCGTAGGCACGACTGGAGGAACTTCCAATTCGGAAAAAACGTTTTTAGAATCGAATAGAACAAGACCAGCTTTTGCAAATCCAGATTTGATGTTATCGGACGTTATGGCAGCTTAGAACGCGTCGTAGAAGCCGGCGAGAAGATCTTCTTTAGTAATATAGATATAATGGCGTCGCATTCGGTCCTCGATGTTCCGCGAATAAACGCGTTTTAAAACAAAAAAAAAAATAAGATATATCAAAAGGTTAAAGCCGATGGGAAAGATGCGCGGGCATACAAAGCGTAATAATGGTGTTATTAGCGCAGTATTTTTCGAATTCCATCGAATGGTAGCTTTTATGTCCGTTAAGGATAAGGTAACGTTTCGAACCTTTTATGCGCGTCCGAATATGCTTATCAAACTGCTGGATCCATTCGAAACCCAATTTATTTGTTATCCAGCTATTATCACTTAATACGATCTTCCAATCGGTTGTTAGTAATGGGTTATCGCAATACCAAGACCTAAGATAATTTTCCCCGCTATAATAACAAATGGCAGTACAGTTCAATCTTAGAAATTAATAGCCTAGGTAATTATAACTTATTCATTATTCCCTTGTTGCGCTTATTTAAGTTTTACGTCTTTTAACATTAATAATTACCATACTCGTTGCTATAAAAAGCCCTATTAACAATCCAATTTCGTTAAAATTGTAAATATCCTTTTCTACGATGCCGTATTTTGTAATAGTGGCCCGAATAAGCTCGAACTACTTGCGAAACGTTTCTGGATTTTCGGATAAGACCCGCTAATAATCGATCTTCCGATTTAAACGCGTTTGGAATTGTTGTTACCGTTTAACAAAGTTCGACGCCCATTTAACCACGACGGATATTACAGCGCGTTAGGCAAGCAGTAGATTCGCCATATCTTCAACGTGCTGAAGCCGGACAGAAAACGCTCGCGTATCTAGGTTAAGGATTCGGTCGACAATGGATTTCTTTTCGGTCGGCGTTAATCTTCGCGAATTAGGAGCAATATCGGTTCGTGCGCGTCGACCGGAGTATCGGGCTTTCAAAGTTAATTCGGGGATTCATATATAAAATATAGCTTCCTGAAGCTAAGTTTCTGGTCTCGTCTTTCAGCCTGGATGGCTAAGTCCATCCTGGCTTCTTTTGTAAGGCGTTCCATGTTGTGGTGTTAAGAAATTAGTAATTAAAGTTGGAAAGTTGCAAACTTGAGAAACTTGGCTCGCTGGCTTTTCTGGCTCGCTCGCTTGTCTGATACGTTATTCTTTAAGTACTAGTCGATATTTTAACTTTTTAACGGGGCTTATAATAACCATATGGGGTTTACCGAAAAATATCATTATACCTTCCGGAACGAACGGTTTAAAGTATTCAAAGCCAGCTTCTCACGATTACTACGAATCAAAAAGAATATTCGCGCAAAATCTATTTCTATTTTGAAAATATTCGATGAAAATTAATTTCGAAATAAGGTAAAAAAAGTATATTACTAATCCCCGGTTCCGGGCGAATACAGCCGGACGTACTAATCATAAGTCAAGCATAATAATTGTCGTATAAAGTATCAATAACCAGGATAATAAAGGAATTTAAAGGAACTTAAAGGAATTTAAAAAAACCATTATACTTTAAATTTTTGCAATTAATTATGTTAATTTTCTCCGTTTCTTAATGGAGTCGTTTCTATCATATTGCTATCGTCTATAACTATATAACCTTTAAATCGGCCATTTAATATCTATATCTCAACATTTGTTTTTACTAATTCTGAAGCTTTAAGCTGCCAATATTTTGTAAGATAAGGGATGGCTATGTGCTGAATGAGGTGATCGCTAACTAGTCGCAAAGTGAATTCTGTCAGCTAGCTAGGGGGTGCGTAGCGCCCCATATACGGAAAGGCCACCTAATGATCGGCCTATATATGCTCCGTGGCTAAACTACTTAGAGCTGCACGCGTACAACAAGCGCCTGCAACTTAGCTGAATATAACAACATATCTAATGTTCCCTATATCTGACAATTAAGAGTCTTATTCGCTTAATTAGCGTTATATATTAATTGATCAGCTGTTGCTGAGACGATATAGGCTATATATCAATAACAATTATTTATACACTTTATTAGCTATAATGGCGACCGTACCATCGACGTCCTCCATTATCTACAAGGGACCTAAGAATTAGAATTACTTTAAAAGAGAATTTTAGTTTAAGGCATACGCTTTTAAAATCTGGAATTATATCGATCCTAATTATTTATGTCCATAGCCTATTAAACCTATAAAACCAGATATAGCCTTTTACCTAAAGAAACGAATCCGTTTTTCGACGCGAACCAACATTTTATCTTTTACAGGAACCATCGAAAAAGTCGATCCTATGAGTTAGCTAACGAATATCCTTAAGATAACGACCGAAAGTAAACAAACCTATAACCAGGAATATACAGCGTATACCTACAAAAATCGGAAATACGATACCTTCTGTAAAAACATTAACGACCTAACAAAATAGGTTCCGGAATTTATATCCCTAATGATCAAATAAACGAATTTTTTCCTAGGAAAAAATTTACGAAAGTAATACGTTATGCTGGCTAAATCTAGCAAGGTGTACGACGATAAGCTTATAATCAGTACTTAACGGAAATACCGCGAAATACTAAAGCAAATTTCGAAGTTTGCTAAAAAGCTAAACGAATGGATCGGGAAATAGCAAAAGATTATGGCTATAAAGCAACGATATGGAATCCCCAAAACGAATACGATAATCGGATAGGTTAACGACTTATATACAGCCGTAATCCCCATTATGAAGTCCTGAAAAACCTCGTTCCAGATAACCAAAAGGGCCGAAATTAAAAGCGATACGATTAGTTACCAAAAGGTAGCTGCTAACCTTCTGGATTATTAGGCCCAAACCTATCTACCATTTATATTACGAAACGTTAAAGCGGCGTTTCCGACGTTTTACGAAATCCCCGTAGATTTATCTAAATAAGATAATCCTAATTAGGATGATTCCAAGTTTACTGGCGCCCAGCCGCGTAATAAGGACTTTAGACGAAGGTCGAAACGAGGTAGCCGTAAAGGCTTATATTCAGATCGAAGTATCAGCAAGCGAAAACGTTAAAAGTTAAACGTATAAGGTACCCGATGCAAAGTATGCTTAAGCACTTTATATAAGTTCACTTAATATTATTATATGTTCCTTAATAAAGCCCTAGCAAGATTTAGGTTTAACGGAATAATAAAAGTTATAGTTAAAAAACGGATTATTATTAATTAATCTTTAAAAGAAGAAATTGACCGTTTATTAAAAACTATAAATAAGCTAATTACTTAAAAAACCGATTAACTTTTACAGGAAATAAAGCGCATCTTAACGTGCTTTTTAATCTTAGATTAACGTAGTACGATAAACGTTACGCTTTACCACTTAAGAAATTTATTAATTTTGGATTTAAGGTTTACGATCCATATTTTTAACCTTATTAGCAAGTTCCTAAACTTTAAACCAACCGTATAAGGCGACGGGGTATACGCAAGTAACAGCTTCGTGCCGATTAAGAGGTACGGAAAGGTTAATATGGTACTCCGAAGTTTTAACGGTATAAGAGCGTTACGTTTGTACGATATGGCCTATTGCGAAAACTTCGTATACAACTTGGTATTTTTCCGGCAGCTCCGGAAAAAAGGGTACTGGTAGAATAATAAAAGAACCAACAACTTTATTCGAAATAGGTACGATTAAGTGGTAGTTACATTAATAAACAAGTTTGATCAGTTCGTTATTAAAGATATTAACGTAACAGTTATTTATGCGGCCCTAGTAGTTTATAGACGAAACGTTAACTTATATATAGCGAGATTATTACGAATCGGTAACGGTACGATTTGGTACCTAAAATTAAGATATTTAGGGCCCGAAATAATTGCCCAGTTATAATCCTATGTAAAAAAAGTCTGCCTGAAAGGTTTTATAATAGTCGAATGCTAAGTATATAGCAAAGCGAAGGCCAAAAGATAAATACGTCGCAAGTTAAGGAAGGAAGCATTCCGATTAGGATAGAAAATCGCCGTCGACTTCATAGATTTCGAAGAAAACCCAGAAAAGTATAGATACGTTATGTTCGTTACCGATAGATATTTAGGATTTATCTGAGATATTTACCTTAAGAATCGAAAGCAGGATATATTAATTACAGCGTTTCGATATTTCCTAAAAGTTTTAAAGAACCAAGATAAGGTTTTTCTATAGATAATCGAATGCGATAACGAAATCCTGAAAAATTACCGATTTCGAAATATGTTCTAGTCGTTTTTTTTCAGTATTAGATTTAAGCCTTTAGTACCGTATATCCAGGCCTAGAACGGAGGTGCAAAGCGGTTAAGGGATATAATTAAGAAAAAAGCAACTGCGATACGAAGTAACGTTAAGTTACTTTCGTTTTTGATCGTATATATTTTTAAAGCAGCAGTATATCTATATAACCGTATTTCTAAATACGCACTTTTTTAGCAAAGTTTATACGAAATTTATTACATTTACCTAACGTATAAAAACGGCGTTGCAGTACTTGATCGGAAACCTTAGCAGGCCCACCTGCGAATATATAACTATATGGCTTATGCTATAATAATTGCCGTTATAAAAAAAGAACAGAAATTTTAAAAGCTAAATTCCAAAGCATGGATTGGGTTTTTCGTCGGTTATCAATTTACGAACATTTACGAAATTTGGAACCCGTTAATTAATAAGGTTATCGCTATTCGAAACGTATTGTTTAACGAAAAAATTACCTTTTCAGGTAATATTAAAGATTTTAAAGACGACCTTTTTTATATTACGGAAAATAAGCTGCAGAAACTGCTTCGATAGGTAAAAATACCTAATTAAGCTAACGGCCACCTTATATATATATATATAAAAGATAAAAACCTAAATAGAATAATTTAGTTACCGGCTAAATAAAAGGAATAATTCCAAAGCGGCATAAACGTTAAAAAAGACGTACGGTATGGAAAAAAATAAGCTTGTTCGTATGGAACTAATTATCCCTATACGATCGTTATGTTCGAACCATTTCCGTCCTTTGGACCATTACCGTTATTAACGTCTGCTTTAATAACTGCTACGATTATTACGCCGACGGAAAAATTAAAGGCAGTTTTAAGCTTTTGTTATATTATTTAACCTAGGGTAACGGTAAAAAACGAAAGTATTTTACGGGTCGAAGTTATTTCTTTATACGTTCCGTATTATAAAAGTGTTACTAAAATCGATCATAAAATATAAAAGGCCGTATTTAATGCAAAACGAATAACCTACTTTATAAATATATGTAATAACCGGCCGGTAAGCCGTAAAAGCTTAAGGAAAATAAAAACCCGAAATATACGCCACCTTAATCGGAAAGGCTTTATAATAACAATACGTACGGTACTTAAATTATAGGGCCGGGTATATAGGCGAGATTTACCGCTACCGCCGCAAAGCTATAAAAAGCTAAATATATACCTTTTAAGAGAAATATTTAAGGAAGCCGAAAAGGTTTATTTATAAAGTTATAAAAAAAATGCAGTTTTGGAAAGCTGTTAATTAATTTTCTGTTAAAAGAAAACAGGGTTTAAAATACATATAAGTATATGTTTATAAGTTTAATAAACATAATTAATTATAAAAGTATAAAACCCGTTTCGTCGGACGAAGCGATTAATAGCTAAAAAACGTTTGTAGCAATATATACGTATTTATATTTACTAAAAAATCGTTTCGAACCTTAATCGTTATCGCGGCTAGGTTTAACTTAAAGTTAAAGCAGTATAACGCTATAAACGCCTTCGTTAATGCGAATTTACCTTACGAAATATATATAAAAATACCCCCAGGTTACTTATAACGTAAAAAGATACTTTTAATTAGGAAAGCATTATATAAATTAAAGGAATTACCTTTGCTTTGGTAAAAAGAATTTACCAGCATACTAAAGGATTTAAGATTTAGCCCCGTTTTGTACGAACCTTATTACTTTATCCGTTAAGGAATATTCCTTTTTTTTTTTCGTAAACGATATTGTCGCCGCGTATAAAAAAAAGAATTAAGACCTCGTCGATCAGTTAATCCAATAAGTTCAGGAACGGTATATTCTTATAAGGGGTAAGGACTTATAATAGTTCCTTGGTATCGAAGTAATCAAAAATAAACCTAATAAAAAAATTTAGTTATTTTAATCCGACTTTATAAATAAGCTAGTTAACCTAGTCCTTAAAGAAAGTTTAAATAATTACCTAAATACGCTTATAACAAACGTCGAGCTATTGCCGAATTTTAATTTAACCTATCTAAAGTCCGTTAACAGATATTAAAAGAAAATCGGTTTTATCTTATATATGGTAATTAACATTCGACCCGATATATGCTTTGCTATATCCCGATTCGTACGATTTAACCTAAATCCTAGTAACATATATTATAAAGCTGTCGATTAAGTTATATTATACTTAATCGGAATTAAAACGTTAACGTTGCAGTTTGGTGGTAAGAATTCGATAAATACTTAAAGCGACGTTTCCTTTACGGATAATACGATCGATCGAAAAAGTTCTTAAGTTTACGTTATAAAATTATTCGAAAAAGTAATAAAATAGCAGGCGAACAAGCAAAATATAATAACTATTTCCATAATCGAAGCGAAATTATTATTTTTTACGTAAACTGCAAAAAAAGCCTTATTTAACTTTCGATTAATTAAAGAATTAAAAGTTACTCTAAATATAAGACCGTTAAATATATGATACGATAATTAATAAATAATACGGCTAGTTAATACCGACGTCTCCCTTTTAAAGATAAAGTTACGGTACGTAAATATGTATAACTATTAACTACGAAAAGCAGTAAAAAGGACTTAATTAAAATGAATTATATATTTACGGGTAACATATTAGTTAACTAATTAACCAAAACCCTGTTACGAAAAGCTTTTAGGTACTTTAAAAAGCAGCTAGGATTAATAAATATTATAGAAACCCTGGACCGGCGGAGGAAAGCTTTAAAAAAGATTTCGGACGAGAAATTGGCTTATTAGGAGGACTTAATCGCCGAAGGAGAGGTGGAATGGATAGCTGTGGCTTTAGGAAGTAATGAAGTGTAACGATTAACGCCGTAAATGCTTTAAGGCGTTAAGGGGGTGTGTTAGCTAGCTGGGGGGTGCGTAGCGCCTTATATACGGAAAGATCACCTAATGATCGGCCCATATATGTTCCGTGGCTAAACTATTTAGAGCTGCACGCGTATAACAAGCGCCTGCAACTTAGCTAAATACAACAATACATCTGATGTCCCTTATATCTGACAAATTCCAAGAAGTGAATGTATTAGGTTACTTCCATCTGGCGTTTTTTAGTGCTGCCAGATGGTTATTTATACTAACATATGGGTCGGTAGCTGGTTGGTTACCAGCCGTAGGCCCATCGAGGCTATGTTTTTATAATTACTCCCCCCTTTTGTAGCTGCTAGTCCTCAGCAGCGCTAATATCGTGGCTCCGTAAGTAAGTCGGCCCCGAACAATTATGTTTCGTTGCTGTACGGCCGTTTTCCTGGTACTAGCCGAATGGCCTGTCCGTATATATGCGTTTTTGCCGGTTGTTATGGCCGCCGTAATAACTTATTACGTAATTTACGTTGCTGGTTCCCTAGTAACGCTTTTTTGCCCGTTCCGTTATTTGGTTTCCTACCGGTATCCGAATATGTTTCTTTTCCGTTTTTTCTTTGCTTATTCCGTATTTGCTATTAACCATTTCCCGTTTTTACACTTTCATTTCCGTACGTTTTCCGCTTATTCGTTTATTATTTTCCGATCGTTTACTTATTATTATACTTTTTTATAAGGAGTTCTTTAAGAAGTAAAAGTTCGACTTCGGTTTCGGTTAGTTATTCCTTGATCGCCAGACGGGCGGCGATAACTTTCAATGTCGATAGCCGTAAACCTTGCCGTATTTACGTAATTAAACGTTACGTTTATTACCGGGCGTTTTGCGCCCGTTTTCCGGGTAAGCTTAATTACGTTATTGCGGCTTTCCGCTATAAGGCTTTTCGTCGTATAAGGTTTTTATTTTTCCTTTTTATTTTTCTATTAACTTCCGTTTAAATTTTGTTTAATTTTTTGGGAACGGTTTAATTTATTTCCTTTTTTAGTATTATAATTATCCGTTTTTATGATATTACCAGCTTTTCGGATAATAAAGCTTGCCGTAACCGTTTTCGTACGTCGCTCGTTCGCCGATTCGTCGTTTTAGAAGAAATAAAATTAGCTTTTAACAAAGCTATAAATAAGAAATGCCGATTGGTTTCCGTTTAGGATAACGAAAAGAGCCGGAAAAAAGTTTTGGTTGTAAAAATATAATCCTTATGCCGTATCCAAATTATCTAAGTAAACCTGATAACCGTAAGTTGCTTTTCGATCCGTTTCCGATTGCTTGTTTTTTGCTTATATTTTTTAATTTTTGGCTACTGGTAAAGCTGTCGATATTGACCATATCCGCTGCCGCTTTGCGAACGTTTAGCCGGTTTACGATTAATTTCCGCCCGTTTTTTAACGTTTTTATCGGGCTTTAATGCTTATCCATAATTATCTTTAGTATTTGGTTTTGTTGTATGGTTTTAAGTTATCGGATTCTAGTTGCTTTTAGGATTAATATAAATATTTTGCTTTTTATTAGGGAATGGCGGACGTTTTACGTGCGGTTTCCGACGACCTTATGGCTTATGTATTAAACGACCTTTTTTCGGTTATTTCGATCAAAACTAATAAGCGCCGACGATCCGGCATTTAATTTCCGATAGGTAGGATTAGTATAGCTTAATAATTAAACGCAAACTTTCGGCGTTTGAAAATATGGGTTCGATTTTTATTGCTATCCGTTTATTTTCCGATTAATAGTCGATTATGTCCCGTTATTTTGGGCTTTCCTGTTTCGGTTATAGTACGTCCATATTTTAATCCTTATTTTTTTTTTTAACCGCTTGTAATATTACGGCCGTTTTCCAATTATTTTTCGGTTTTAGAGTTATTTTTTATATGGTAAATTATTAATTATAATTAGGCTTAATTCTTATTATTTTGTTACTTATAGTTAAAGTATTTAAGCGGTTATTTTCCGACCGATTTACGACGGATAACCGTTTATCAAAGTATTTAAAAATGGTTAAGTTTACGGCTTAGATAGTTTAACGATTATTTGTTTTAATATTGCTAGTAATTTTTATAATGACGGCCGATTTGATGCCCGTTTGCGATTGGTTTACGTTTATTTTGCGTTTATTAAGTTATCTTATTTTTTATGTATGCGCTTAATTTTTTTTTCGTAGCGTTGTAATATTTTCGGCGTATGTTTGAAATGCTTTCGGGGTTTTTATGTATTGTACTCGGCGGGCTAATTTTCCCATTTAATAAAAAACTTACGCTGGTTTTAATTATCTTTATAGCGGACGATATCTTTTATTACTTATTTTTTTATTTATTTATTAGGTTTAGTAATGTTAACTAGGCGTTGCTTTGTTTCCGATTATGCTACGGTTTTAATAAGGATACCGGGAATATATTATGCATCCGTTAATATTTGGTGGACAAGATTACCTTGTATGCTTAGGAGCTTATTCGTCTTTTGATCGTTATCCGGACATAAGTAAGTGCGAGCTTTTTGTTTTTAAATTTAAAGTTTTTCGTCGATAGTCTTATTTATTGCCCCGGCTGAAACTTTATAAGTATGTAGCGTTAATCGTAGTACTTTTTCTGGACTGCTGCCGCTTTTTCTAATGTTCGTATATCTTTCGACGGATGGCCGCAATTTTGTCGAACCGTTTTTTTACCTTTTGTACTTATTTTTTGAATCGTTATAGGAGGTATTTTATTATTTTTAGGTAATATTTATACAGAATCTCGAACGGAAAGCGGCCGGTAAACGTATTCCAGGTATTGTTATGTGCGAATTTTGCGTTTCGCAGTAACTTTGTCCAGTTATTCTGGTATTCGTTTACGTAGTTACGAAGGTAATATTTTAATATTTAATAGATACGTTTAATTTATTTATTAGTTTGTAAGTTATATGCGGTCGACATCTGCTGTTTAATTTCCCGTTTGTTATAAAATTTTGCCTAAAATTGGTTAGTTAATAGCTTATTTTTTTCGTTAACGATTTTAGCTGGTATTTCGAATTTGCATTTTACCTTATCGTAGAGTAGTTGGGTTAGTTCGGTTACGGTTAAGGTTTTAACCGTAGGAATAAATAAGGTTAATTTCGTAAAGCGATTAATAATTATTAGGATTACATCGTATTTAAGCTTATTTAGGTTTAAGCTTTTAAGGAATTTTGTAATAAAATTTAACGCGATTTTTTGGAAGGGTTACTTAAGTAATAGTAGGGATTATAATTGCTTATATGGCTTATGGCATAATTTTATTATTCTTTGGCAGTTCGGATATTATTTAGTATATTTTCGGATATCGCTTATTATATTTTCTTAATGGAATTTTTTAATTATTAGTTTTAGTATACGGGCGTATTTTATGTATCCAGTTTTTGGATTATCGTAATATTGGTTAATTAATTGTTTCTGTAAAGCGCTTTGCAACGGGATTACGAGTTTATCCCGATAATGTAAGATCTTATTTAGGTTTAGGAAATATCCTTTTTTTACTTCGGTTTAGCGTTCGGTTATTCGTATTAGCTTTATAATATCCAAGCTTTTGGTTTGCAGCTTTCGAACTTAATCGTAAAATTGTCGGAAAGCTTTCGGCTGAAATGCCGTTTCGTTTTTAGTTAGTTTTTTCGTTAAAGGACGTAAAACGTATTAGTTATGAATAATAGCTTTAGTATTAATTTCGTCTTTTCCAGATTTTTCGGAATCCGATCGTAATATAATCGTAGCTTGCGGTTATTGTCGTTTAGTTGTTAATTATGTTACTGCTGCGATTTACGCTTATATTATTATATGTAAGCAGTAAGTTTGGCAAATATATAATTTCTTACTTTCCCTTTTTTTTCGAAAATTTCTTACGATCGTATAGCGAAAGTTTTCCGCTTTTTTTACGCGGTTAGTGGCTACCTAAACTTTCGCCATTTAAAGTTTATCCGGAAACTTTGCAGCAAACGAATTTTGGGCCGTTTTTATAAGGCTTTTTACCTTTTTGTAATTTTCCGAGTTGCGTTGTATATTTGCGATTATTTTCCGTACGTTTTCCGGTATATCGTCCGTAAGTTTAAGCTTTTTGGATAGCGTAAAGATTATATTCCCGTACTTAATTTCCCCGGATATATAGTTTAAGCGTTTAAAAAGTTTAACCCCCGGGTTGGCGGTACCCGGTCGGTATTAGATTTCGAAATCGAATTGTAAAAGGCGGTAAACCTATCGGGTTAATTTTTCTTTTAGGTTATGCGTTAACGCTTTTATAACCTTTTTAGCGCTATATAATCGATAAGTATTAGGAACCTTTTTTCCGTTTTTTCGAAGTATTGGCGTTAATGCTTTAAATTTTCCACGATCGCTAGCAACTTCTGTTGCCCTATAGCTTATCGTTCTTTTGTTGGAATAAGTTTCCGCGACCAATATGCGACTGGGCGTTATTATTCCTTATGTTTTTGTGAAAATATCCCCGATATGGCTTTTACCGAAGCGTTTGTTTCGACCTTGATGTCCTTAACGTTATCCTAATGTCGGAGTATAGTTGTAAACTAAAAGGCGCCTTTTAGGGTCCGGAATGCCTTTTATGCCTTTTTAAGTTCATGGAATTCTGCTTTTTTGCCTTATACTTTTTTTAGGAGTTTTGTAATGGGTTCCGTAATGCGTAAATAATATGCGATAAACTTCCGATAGAAGTTTGCGAACTTTAAGAAAACCTGGATATTTCGGATTGATTCCGGTTTTGGTTATGCTTTAATGGCGTCGACCCGTCGGCGGTCCGTTTTTAAGCTTTCGGTATTAATTACGAATTTTAAGAACTTTATTTTTTTTAAAGAATTCGTATTTGGATATTTTTACGAATAGCTAATATTATAATAACCGTTTGTAAACTAATTGGAAATATTTCGTATGGTTTTTTTCGTTATCCGAATAAATAACGATATCGTTTAAATATATTATATATATATGGTCCATTAGCCCAGTTAATGCTTTATGTATATAGCTTTGAAACGTAGCTGGCGTATTAGTAAGGCCAAACGGTATAACCGTATATTCGAATTAGCCGTAACGCGTTCGGAAAGCGGTTTTTTATTTATCGCTTTTCCTAATCCGAATGCGGTAGTACGTATCCTTAAGGTCGATTTTCGAAAATACTTTGGCAGCTCTTAGGCGGTTTATAACTTTCGAGATTAGGGGTAAGGGGTACCGGTTCTTTATCGTAACCCGGTTTAGTTTTTGGTAATCGACGTACAGTCGGAGATTACTATCTTTTTTAGGTATAAATAATACTGGTGCTTTTGCGTTTGCTTTTGAATAGCGTATTTTTTTTGCCTTTAGGTTTTTCCGTATGTATTTTTCGAACGCTTTCCGTTACGCCTTCGAAATAGGGTAGATAGGCCTAAATGGGGGCGATTTACCAGAGATCAAGTTTATTAAATACTTTGTTTTTGGGAATTGGGAAATTTCTTTCGTAGTTTTTTCGGAATATATTTGCCAAAAGTTTTGTAAGCAAGTTAGAAGTTCTGTTATTCCTTAATATAACTGTTCCTCAAATTCCGGGATGTTTAGTTCGTTAGTTAGCTTTATTAGGTTGATAATGTAAATTTGCTTACCGGAAAGCGTTAGGTTTGTAATTTTTTGTTTATCGACTTTTTGTAATGGTCCGTATATTTATTAATACGTGGCAGTATTTAGTAAAATTCTTAATCTGCTTATTTCGGGCCGAGATAATAGGAAATCGGGCGCCTTTCAGTTGCGGTATATCGCGAAGTATATTTATCTAAATTCCCGTTCGTTCCCGTTACTGTTTGTTATGCTAACAGGGATTTCGTAAGCCTTATAATACTTGATGTACGCGCCGTTAGCGCCGATAAGGCCCGGGATATTTACGGAGATAGGTCGAAGTTTAAGCTTTTTTTTCTAGTTTTTTACTTACTATATTAACTTACGCCCTGGTATTTATGTTTATTTATATTGAAATATTTCTTATACCCTTTTTGATAAGTGCTTTCCTTTTAAAGGGCGGTTTTATTCCGACCGTTTTGCAGTTTTTTGCCGAAATGGATTAGACGTACATACTTCGGTTTTTTTTTTAGGGCTACCTTTAAGAAGTGGTCCGATTTATCGTCGTTATATACCGTAACGTTCTGTACCGCCTTCGGAGGTTGGTTTCCATACGGTTGGGACGGTAAAGTCCTAGTATTCCTTTTAGATTTGCAGTTAACGGCTTTGTAGTCTAACTTTTTATAGTTGAAGCATTTCGGGGGACCCCTGTAGAAATTAGAGGTATTGGACCGTGCGGATTTGTTTCGGTCGGAGTTGAATCGACGGTTGTTCGAATTCCGAATGTAAGGGCGATTTCGTTCTTTACTGTTCCTTCGTGGTACCTTTAATCGGTTTTTCTTTTTAGGGGTCCTTTTTTTAAAGGCGTTAAAGTGGAACCGCTTGTTTTTATTAGTGCTTTTAGCGGAGGACAATCGGTCCTTATTTGCTTTTTTTTAAGCGTTTTAGTAACGTTTTGCTTTATTTGCTATATTATTAGTTCGGTCCAATTTAACGTTTTTGCGTAATAAGGTATTTCATAACTTTGGCGATAATTTGTAAAAGTAATTAAATACGAAACGCTTGTTATTTCGATTGTTTTCCGGGTTTAAGGCATCCGCCGGCTTTATCTTATAAATTAAAAGTTTCCATTTAACGTAAAAGTTTAGTAGCGATTAATCGGTTTGCTTTTGTAAGTTTATAAATTATTTCCGATACTTTCGATTAAGGAGTATAAGGTTCGAATGATCCTTTTTGATAAAGGTTTATAAGTTTTTTATTTTCAGTTCTTTTTCGTAATCGAAGTAATTAAGCGTAGCGCGGTGCGATCGTTAAGCGCTTGTAATAAGGGCGTTTATATAGCCTATGGCTTATTGGATGTAGGTAGTTATATTTCGTTCTAGTCGTTCGGCGTATGCCTCGGTTACGGCTTTTATTTAGTTTTCTTTTTTTCTAATCGACGCGCGTTCAATAAGCTTCGGGCAGTTATAATGTGGTGCCTGCTTATCGCCCTTAGGTTTCTGTGTCGACGTAGCAAATAGCTTATAAAGCTTTATTTTTTCGGCCTATATAATTACTTATTCCTCGGCTATTTACCGGAGGAATTCCGAATGTTGCTTATTTTACTGACGGATAATTTCCAAAATCTATTTATTATTAAGGGGTTTAAGTTTCCCTTATTTTAAGCCTTAGGGCGTTATTATTATGCTATGTCCATTATCCGACCGTTCGACTGACGGTTGTCGAAATACGCTCCGGCTACGTATACGAAATAATTCGTACTTTTAAGGGACGTAGTTTTCTTCCCGCTAGGGCTTTATAACAGGTTTTTCTATATATACTTGTATCGTGGCCGATCGTTCGTCGATCGGGTTTAGATTTGTATTTTTTCCTGCAGGCGAATTAGGTTTGTTTTGTAATCTGCGTGTTTTGCTTTTAGTAGCTTTCGCGTTATTCTTTATAGTAAAGATAGAAAAATTGTAAGATAAGGGATGGCTGTATGCTAAGTAAGGTGATTACTAACTAGTTGCAGAATAAATTCCAAGAAGTGAATGTATTAGATTACTTTTATCTAGCGTCCTTTAATGCTGCCAGATGGTTATTTGTATTAGCATGTGGGTCGGTGGCTGGTTGGTTACCAGCCGCAGGCCCATCGGAGCTGTGTTCTCACATATTTAGGTAACTCGATATTCGTAACATCCGAAATATCCGATATCGCATCGTTAAGCTAATTAAAATATATTTTCGTCCAGTCGTCTTTTTATAAGTTAATCGGCTTTTAGTATCCTTATTTTTTACAAATTGCTTTAATCTATTAATAGAAAAGATACCTAAAATTTTGTTCTATTAATTTTCTTTAAATAATAAATATCTAAATCAATAATTTAACTTATTAAATACGGTCCAATTTATCGGTACTTTAACTTTATATCTCTAATTATATCTATATATCCTAACGTATTATATGATAATACTAAGTCGTTTACTTTTAAAAATTTATCTTTCTTCTTGTTTTTATCTCTTTCGTTCGCTAGTTTAACAACTTTATAGCGTTAATCAGCGATTATCTTAATAACTTTAGCCACGTTTTTAGCTTTCTTTTTTAAAAGACGAATCCTTTACGTAATTAGATTTTCTTTCGGAATATTTAGATCCCAAATTATAATTCTCCATATCGGCAGGACCGTTTCGATCGGTAAAAGCGCTTTTTATTCGTATAGCAATTCATAAAGGCTAAAGCTATAACTTGTTATAATGGCATTGTCGGCGAAAACCATCTTAGACAAAAGCTTAACTTATTCTTGACCAATTCCATTTGTCGCTTTTATCAAAACTTTAACGATCGGGATATATCCTTTTTTTCACTAGACCTTAACGCTAAGCTATATACGCAGCATTAACTTTTTTTAATCTCTAAGACGTTAACGTACCATACAAGCGAGTCGCGCGGTTCTTGGCACCTCGCAACAACCAACCCAAATAACTCAACCACAACACATCAAATTGATTCCAATCAATCGTATTATCTTGC
>QJNY01000636.1:0-41489 GCA_004155945.1 Monosporascus sp. mg162
AGGCTTAGCCTAACCCAACAAAACCCCCCCCCCCCAAAACCAGAAACCAACAAGCTATTATTTCACTGGAGGCGACGGGACGGAGACCATCAGATGTCATATACAGATCGATTCTCGGCGCTATATAAGACACGGCTACGGCACCAAGGGGCTATCTATCCAGCTTTGTATGTAACATGTGGTAGTGGCATCTAAACCTTAAAAGAGGGGGTATTCGCAAGAAGAAAAAAAAAAGGGTATCATCCCATCGTCATTAAAAAGAGAGGTGGTACCACGAAGCTGAAAACGTCAGGTGGCGGGGGATCTCTACCTTCAGGGCAGACATATCCTTTCTCTTCATCGTCTTCCATCCATCATTCATCAAAGAGCGCCCATTACCGCGCACCATCTCCGTTCAGTCATTGCGGTTGTGGGAAGGGTTTTCTTCGAAGCGATGAGCGTCAGCCAGCTAGCCGACGAGAAACAGTGCCCCCAAACCCATCCCACGAGCATATGATACGCATGTGCACGCATAACGGTGCTCTCCTTAGATCTTCTCGCCCTTCTCGACGTCTGATACGAGCGGGCTGTCGCGGCGAGCGGGCACGGGACGGCCCTCGTCGTCCTTCTTGTACAGAGGCTCGAGCACGGCGTTGCGCTGGAAGAAGATGTAGCGCTTGAACCACCACGGTGCCGCCTTAGTGACCTGGTATTTGGCAAACTTGGTGGAAGGGACCTGCGGGAACGTGATGTTAGCTAGCTGTCGGTGATGTTCTATGTGGACGGATGGGATGGGATCCGGTGGGGCAGGGCGAAGGGGATAAAGGCGACGAATCAAGACGGGGCAGTACTTACGCCAAAGATGTAGTCGAGTTCTTCCAGAGTCCGCAGCTTGGTCTCGGGCACCAGGAAAAAGATCATCACGAAGGCCACAGCGTTGAAGCCAGCGTAGGTGCCGAAGGCGCCGACGGTGTGGGCACGCGCGATCAAGAACGGGAACGTGATACTGAGGAGGGCTGCGAACCCAAGGCATGTGGCGACGGCGAAACCCATACCCATCTCGCGGTGAGACAGGGGGAAGACTTCCGCACTGTAGGCGAAAGGCACGGGACCCTCACCGGGAGAGTAGAAGGCTGTTTAGGCGGTTAGCTCGAACCGAATACTAGAACGGCAATGAGATCGGCTACTCAACATACCAGCGAACATGAAGACAAAGAGGGCGACCAAGCCGGTTTTCGCCTGCATGTTGGGGATAAGATTGCAGAGACCAGCAGCCAAAAGAGTCCACATCTACGGGTCACTTATGTCAGTAAAATGGTCACCGGCATATATGCCTTCTGTTCAAACCGGGGCAACTCACCATGTTGGGGAATGTGAAGAGCAGAAGGGTTCGTCGTCCAAAGGTGTCGATTGTCCAGAATGCCGGGAAGCAGAAGGCGAAGTTGACGAGACCGAATCCGAGAGAGCAAATCATGGCCTGAAATTCGCTGAAGCCGGCGTCCCTGAACACGGTGGTCGAGTAAAAGGCGATGATGTTGATACCGCAGAGCTGCTGTGCAAGCATGACCGTGAAGGCGGCGGTCGTGGCCCGCCGAACACGGGGGACCTTGAAAAGACCGGAGAATCGAGTCATGAAGTTAGTCCGGCCGATGAGCTTGTGCTCGATGGCGAGCTGAGCATGGATGTAGTAGATGTCACGAGCTACCTGGATCTGGTTGCTCCTCAAGACGGTTAGAGACTTCCAGGCCTGGGCGTAGCGGTTCTTCTTCATCAGCCAACGGGGAGACTCAGGGCAAAGGTAGATTAGGCACAGCAGCGGAACAGCCGGGATGAAGGGGGCGCCCAGCATGAGTCTCCAGTTGAGAGGGTGGTAGAAGACGGCCAGGTTGATTGCAGTTCCGAGGAAGATACCGAAAGCGGTCCACATCTCTGTCCAACGTGGTCAGCCAAGAACCGGGCCTCAGGCGGTGGGGATCGTTCTATGCCTAGGGATGGAAAGGGAATACTCACGCCAAGTCATGACGAGGGCACCTCGAACGGAAGCCGGAGAGTTCTCAGCAGCATAGATCGGGACTGGGGACATGTCAGATATGCTAGTTCCAGCTATGCTAGGCGGGGGATACAGGAAGGCATACCTGTGGAGGCCTTGATACCCATACCAATACCCATCAACAGACGGCAGGCCAGTTGTTGGGGCCAGGTGTGGCAGAAAGCCGAACCGATGACGGGCCAGAGACAGAAGTGAGCAGACACAAAGATGACACCTGCGCAAGGTCAGATGAGCTCCCTATCGTATCACTAGGGAGGGGCGGGTCCTACCTCGACGACCGATCATATTGTTGACCGGGTCAGACAACCAGCAACCGATGAAAGCACTTCCAATGTAGGGACCAGCGTTAACCAAACCAGTCAACTAGTCGCACGGAGTTAGCCGAGAAACTGATAAGACAGAAAACCAGGCTGAGTGCATCTTACAAGAGTGTCGCGGCTGCTGTTACTGCCGATGCCGTATTCGTCGGGGAAGAAGATGGTAGCGCCGTTGGAACCAGTCTGGTCCCAACCCTGGACAGCAGCTCCGATGGAGCAAGTGACAATGGTCAGAAATAGTCGCGCGGGCATGCGCCACTTGTGCTCGACCTCGTCCCTGAGAGCCTTCATCTCGGCCTCATCGAGGGCCTCGGGTCCGACGAGCTCCTCGCCATAGTTCTCGGGTGTCTGGGCAACGAGGGCGCCCTTGCGGAGCATGGGGATGTGCTCCTCGAGTCCCTTCTCGTGAGCGAAAGCCTCGACATCGCGCATCAGTTGGTCGTAAGGAATGCCCTTGAGGGGATTCTTGATCCTGCAGGTCCACATGTCTCAGCCATCACCGTCTCATTCCCAGCGCCAGCAAGTTGAGTCTTCGTTGAGCCAGTCCCGCAACAAAGGTTGCTCGAGACCACAGGTCCCATTACGACGCATATTCAATGAGTTAAGGTTAACAGCAACGGCTGTACTCACTTAGCTTCGAGGTTCTCGTTCACATCGTCAATGCGATGTTCTACGGCATCGACGTGGGCGCCCTTGGGCTCAGTTGCCGAGGGCGCAGGCCTATGCTTACGGTTAGATTAGATGCGCCTATGCAACTAGTACGCGCCTCCAGGTGTAGCTTACTGGATATGGCTAATGCCAGTCTTGTCTTCAGAAGACATTGTTGACGGTTACCTCGCGTTGCGATCTGAGGTGGGCGTGGTGAACGAACAAGGGTGGCAGAAGTGGTGAAGAAAGTCGCCAATTGAATGGGACGCAGCAATTGCACTGAGGACGGTCTTTGTTTCGGCGACTACGCGTCGAAGAACAGGAAGGCAACGAATGAGAAGAGGGAAGAAAGGGGAGCATATGAAATCATACCACGGGAGAGATATGTGAGACTTATATAAATTATACACTTTTCGCACGGCCAGGATAGAACCGGGTCAGCCTTGAGGCACGTCGAATAGATACTTCAGTACATATTTTGACAATGCGGATCTTAACGCCTCTCAAGCCCTACAGGACCAATACGATTACTCGACTGTCTTGATTCCCTACGCGGCCTACATACATGCTACATGATGGATCATGTTTATGGAACAATAGGGCACATAAGTACATGCATGTCGAACAGTATAGCGTATAGTCAATCACTCGATGCTAAAGTGTGAGTGAAATACCCAGCAGTTAAGAATAACATCAATAAAGAGAATAGTCTTGACAGTGTAAGACAGTATAATGCGGAGGACCCCAGCGCAGCTGGTACCCATAGGCCACTTAATAAGGAACAATTGGGCAGCTCCAGAGCTCCAAATAATTCCCCCCATGGAGTAACCGAGCTTACCCCACCATTTCAGGCCTTCGGGCTAGTTGACCCCAGAAATTCCCACTAATAGTAATCATGATGGATAGATACGTACACGAGTAAGCAGGCAGGAATGCGCCTGACCATTATAAACAGTTATAAGTTCTATAAGCACACAGGCATGTAGGATAGCGAGTAAGTGGGGTCTATTTTGGGTGGGCAAACAAAAATGGTTCTGTAGCAGAGCGCCATCAACCTAGATGTTTCCAACAAGACTTCGTAAGACCTTTAGCCCTGGGGGCATACGCCCGGGAGACGAAGGATGCAGATCGCTGCTGCTCATTACCAAGGCTGGTTACAACCTAATCTATCGTGGTTATGCACAAATCCAAGATTATAAGGGGCTTCTATACTACTCGCAGCCGTATATACGAGTAAACCGATAAGGGATCCTTGATCGAAACCTGCAAGCCATCTCCGCCAAGCCGCATGTAATTGGCTAGTCGACCGACGAGTACGCCAGCGATCAATACCCCCCGACAGTCGCCTTTTCCTTGGCTCGAGGATGGGGGGCGCGGAATAGCATCATGGTCTGCTGTTTGGCTTGCAGGGCTTGCATGTGGTTACCGACTCCGCACCGCCGTTCAGGAGTAAAGACGCCTTGGTTCGTGCTTGGTTCGCTTGATTGCGGTCTAATGATGGACCCTGAAGGCTTGTCTGAAGAGTACATTCGGCATGTGTTGACCAAATCAGGATCATATAAGTAAACAGCCTCTCTACCTCGCAAAAACAGTATGGTTGGATTTGCCGAACAACACAATAGTAGATGCGCCCGGCCACAAGGATACTCTTCTAACTGAACGCGCAGAGAGAGAACCAAAACAGTTTAACCCCAAAGCAGCCAAGACAAGCCTCGTGAGTAGATCTTGGCGTTGCTGTGGAGCCTCCTCCCTCGCTCTCTGGGTTCCTCCTACCTAGGTACGTAACTGGTATGGTGGTATCTCATTACCTATACTCAACATCTCGTCAGACAAGTAAATACTGTTATACCGTCAATGACGCCTAACCCGCTAAAAATGTCAGTCCCCCTCATTCCCGTTCACTTGAGGACCGGTCACCTACTATGCAAAACGGTCCATGGTAGGTGCCAGCCGGGAGTCGGCCGTCTACCGGCCTATCTCGCCGACGCAGAACGTGGCACCCAATAGTTCTATTATACGGTGGTGTGCGTAGCACCGCAGGCCTTAGCAGTGTGTTGAGGCTCCTTGGTGAGATTCGTGATTGGTGAAGGACCCGATCATCGTTGCTGATAGAAGTGAGCTCGTCAGCCCACAGAAAATCGATCGACAGATACATCAATCTATGTTACATAGTCCTTTCTTAAATTTAGGACGCGGCAGCACAGTACGACACAGTATATAGGAGCTAAGCGAAATCCGTCTTTTTTGTTGTCCCATAGTACCTTACTAAGTGGCCGGAGGCCGGCGGGCCTCGAGAAACAGACACACATGTATTCGTCGGATACGCGCCCACGCAACAAGAGAAAACCACAACTAATTACCGTACTTCAATTCGTGGTTGGTGCTCTATTCGAAAAGGCTTAAGACAGTAGCTTAACCGAGCTCGGCTCATCTCTCTTTACAAAATACAACTGATCATCGATACCATCCATGAGTTGCTTCGTCAGGTGGTTGAAACAAAAATTCGCACACCTTCGAATAGCCGTCCAGCGATTCCCTAAATAATAACTTATTAATTTCAACTGATAGGTATATACGGAAAGCCCCAGGCTGTTAAAATTATTCCTTGTATGTAAACCCCATTGCTCCGAACTTTTAATATGTTTGTTTTCGTATCAAAATCGTCTGTAAAAATTTCGGATCATTTGGGACACCGCGAACCTGTGTCAACCACCTGTTCGTAGGGAGAAGCTCCGGCAATCAATTCTTGGCTTCACTCGACCGACCCTAGATGCCATACTGTGCCCCCGGGTGGTTTACCCCACCGCTTGGCAGAACCGGGGGGCAGTGTCAAGCTGTCTAAGAAATCAACTTCGGGGGTAAATTTTAGTGCCGTCGAATTTTTCATGCGGTCTGGCGGAAGCGGAAGGAGAATCAGGATTCGGATGGGTTCATTGGGCGCTGGGAGATGGGAACCCCATTCGCCGCCATTCGCATCGGATCCGAATCGCGCAACAGGTACGATTTTCTTTTTCCTAATACTCCTCTCTTTGTTCCCTTGCTTTTAAGACGCGTCATTCCCTGAGTAATCCGTTATCCGTACGTTGTCAGTGTCGGGCCGGCATACCCGTGTTCAGAGACGGGATGGTGCGACCTGGTCCACTGCCCTGGCATGACTTGAACTGGGTTTTGTCCGGGGTCACCTGGTAACCAGAGCATTATGTTTACGCGCTGGGCGAGTTGAAACGGTGGAGATCCCATTCTTCAGGACTTCCCAGAGCTGAGAAGAAGAACTCGAGTTCAGAATGTATGTGGAGAAACTTAAATTCGTCCAGTGCTCATAGACGTCGTGAGACCCCGCTCCTCTCGTCACGTGGAAGCCCGACGGCCCGAATCCTACCACCACTGAGGGGCATAGAGTCGCATACTTTTCCTACGATACCGCAATCGAGCGTGCGTACATAAGACAGCTGTGGATACGATACCCCGGTTCTTCCTAGTCAGCAGCAAGCCGCTAGTAATAAAAAGTCCAGCGGAATGCCGCGATCATGCAAAGAGTTGACGGCTTTGGCGTACTACCCATGTCATCGTCTTGACTAGTGGTAATTCCTTTCAGGTTTCCCCTCACGCCCCCCCAAAAAAGGCACGTTACTTGGTGCGATGACTGGTTGCATGGGGCAAGGACTGCGGAGGGATTGCGGAGAGCCTGGGGGGAATTTGGGGATTGGAAGACGACTTCCTATGTTCGCTTAATACCTGCGCAACTAGACGGCAGCACATTAGCAGTTGCCTTTATAGTAAACGTAACCGGAGACGACAGTCATATACATCAGAAATATTATAGGAAGTCGCCTCGGGGTTTCATAAAGGGAGAAACGATGAGAAATTTCCCGCAGTCAACTCCTCTTCTAGAGCTGACTGTTGACAGGCTGCATACTAGATGCCGTCATGAGCGCCTACTTACACAGAGAGGTTAAACACATATTTATACCCATCAAGTACCGCGTTGATGCCCCGGCAGCCTCGTTAAAACATATATTAGTGTCAGATCAGGGCGGAGTTGACCACGGCGGAAGTTTTCCCCTGGGTTGGTGCTCGGTAGCCACAGGGTAAAGTTCCAACGCACGAGCCGCCACGTCTTCCGTTGCATGGATCTCCAGCCATCAAACTTTCAATGGGGGACACGCCCAGCCTCTTGCGCCCATGCCTAATTATTCTTTATCCGATATGTCAGTTTTTCTCTCCAATATGCAAGAACCCCTTTTTGAAGGATACGGCAAGAAACATGAGACATATCCAAGAGATACTAAAGCAGGCCGGATCTCGAGAGCTTCTCTCAGTTGACGTACTATCATCTACCCTAGTTATCACCTATGGGGCGCGATCGTCATCGGATACCAACATCGAAACTCCGGTTTAGTCTTAACCACCACCTGACGATTGTATGGCGGCCAACGAAGGAGACTTGGTTTCGCATTGTCCCATCGCAACCGGCCCTTTGTTGGCCAGCCGTCTCGTTTTCGGGAGGCCAATTGAGGCTGTTCGGTTCCGGCGACCCCAATCCCATCAATAGATTTCGTGCCAATGTGGATATTGCGGCTTAAAGTCTCAACGCTACGATGCGAGTTCACAGCAATGAAGTCTTCACTAGCGAGATACTCCTGCAGAATCACTCGGTGAAAATAATGGAAGACTTACCTGGTCCACATCCCGTCAAGTGTTTTCCGCTAGTGCGCCATTTGCGTCTCCTCCCGCTAGCTTCGGTAGTCTCGTTCGAGATTTGAGGCTCTTTCATGGCGTCGCGATGTAGCGATCAAGTAACAGATCTCGATTCTTCGACATCATGATGCTACGTTCCCCTCTTGACGAAACGTACCGGACGGGACAAACGCCTTGAGGAAGCGTCCTACATGATACTGCATAGGCCACCCTAAGAAAGCTGACTCGTGCACGCGGAGCGGGCGTTCTGTCGTCCGATGCTCCCCCGGCCCGAGCCGCGGCTAGACTTGAAGGCATGCTAGCCTTGAAGTGATCACTGAAGGCTCTGTGAAGTAGGTCTTATGGGCCGAGAACCGCAATGCCGGGGCGTCAGCCTCACTCACATCCGGGTTTCGAACAACTCGATTACGTCTCTGGGAGCCTGAACCGTCTATTTTGTCTCCTTTAAAATGGGCAGACGGTCATATAGTCCATTTTGACGGAAGATACTGAGGATGAACCTTAACGCCTATGCACAGCATAGATCATATTACATCTGCCAGGCCGACTGCAGCGTTTAAGCTAAGTATTAGTTTTGCGGGGCCCCGATATGTCCCTCCTATACTCGAGGGAGGGTTGCGGGCTAGATGTGAGATTTCAAACTAAGCAAAGCCAATAATGTACACCTTTTCTACCGATACCTAGTTGTGTATTATACGTATTCCAGCGAAGGCCTCCCGGTAGCATGCAAGGGAGCACCGCACTGACATAAAACTCTTCAAAAACGCGACGTTCCGAGAAATTGCCCAGCTGTTTGCTGAATCTATCCATGTGACCGGCAAACCCAAGAAAGAACTCTGAGGCTATCAATACCCAGAGCACAGCGGTATTTCCTGAAACGAACAGGTGGTTCATTACTTATTCTCTATAGCTAAGCTCAAGTGGAGTGTTGAAGCTCAAGGGTTTCTTCATAGGGGGAACCTATCACCTCTGCTACATCCAAGCCGTCTCCACTGCACTCGGGGCCAGCACCATCCGACATGAGCTCCACCATATTTTCGCAATCGTCTTCCTGGAACTGGACTTCCAGCACGCGAGCCGTCATAGCAGCGTCCCTGCTCGACAGCGCCCACATGCCCTTCTCGCAGTCGCTGATCACCTCGGCCAACGACGGCCCCCCCTGCCCGGCCCCGTTCTTCACGTACCCCACGATCTCTTGGGGTAGCTCCAGCGCGTCCACCATGCCGACGTTGACGCCGACGCCCGCGAACGGCGTCATCAGGTGCGCCGCGTCGCCGATGACCGTGACGCGGGGCCTCGACGGCCGCGTCATGCCCACGGGGAGCATTTACAGCGGCCTCAGGACGGGCTGCTGCGACAGCGCGAGAACCGCTTCCCTCGCCTCGGGCGTGTAGTCCCCGAAGTACGTCTCTAGGAACCCGAGCCGCGGACCCCGGGGCTGTCGCGAGCGGTTTCCGCCGCTTCCTCCAAACCGAGGGACGCGGCGATCGGGGCCTCGACGACCGCAGCGTGGGCGTCGGTGGTGGCGTTAACGGCCTCGACGCCATCGCGGAACCGCACGCAGGCGTAGCAGCGCGCGCCCCCGTCGCCGTGCCGCTAAAATATGAGCGCGCGGCCCGCCGAGAAAGTGAACCGCGACCCGCGGCCGATGAACCGCGCCACGTCCGGCCGGCGCCTTCGACGTCGTCGAGCCACACGTCCAGCGCCACGACGCCCGTGAAGGACGGCTTAGCGTCAGTGAGCTACGCGCACGCGGCTCCATGCCCGGTCGGCGCCGAGAACGAGGTCGTACTGGGGCTGCAGCTGCGGCGGGGAGTCTCCGTCGCCGCTGAAATTGATCGTCCCTTTGGCGGCGATTGTGATAGTGCCAGGGACCGGCGATAGCGAGGAAACGTGCTTTCCCCAGACGATGCGCTCGGGCGGCAGGGCGGACAGGAGCAGTGCCCTGAGCGCCGCGCGGTCAATTTCCGGACGGCCTCTCGACTCTGCGTCAGGCTTTCCACCTGACTCGTTAGCGGCGGCTTGGCCGTTTTCTTGAGAATCATTCTCGTCCCAGACGACGACGCCGTCCTTCCTGACCCCCTTCATGGCCTCACCCTCGTGGCACGCCACCCTGTTGAACTCCTCCAGCTGGCCCGCGGCCGCTAGCGCGCTGTCCCGAATCGGTGTGAATGTCCAGCGTCCCGCCCCCCTGCACCAGCGCGTTACTGGTGCTCCGGGCCTTGGTGTCGCCCTCGAAGACCGTGAAACTCGTAATCCCGTTACGATACAGGATATGTGCTAGTGTCAGGTCAACGGGGCCGGCGCCTATTATCGCTATTTGGGCTGGGAAGGTGCTGCGGAGGGCATGGTCGGTGGATGGTTTAGTGTTTTGTTCGTGACTTACTGTCAATATGATGTGGGGATGTGTGTGCTGTTGCATACAGAAATGATAACGCTGGGAGCCGTGTTTCGGTCATCAACCTACCTCCTTATGTTAATGGAAGGATGGAGCCAAATATATACAGAAGCGCTGGTTTTTATAACCATGCATATGATATCTACCCACTCGCCTCGGTTGATGGACCATAATTCTCATCATGCCCAATCCACCGCTGTTGTGCCTATCTGGGGACCCACACCTGCCCGCTCGATCTGGCGTAAAATCGTTCGTATAGGCTGACGAGCAGTCGATAGTTCATGAATTGAACCGTTCGGAAGGGAAGTTGCTCGAGACATTGGTAAAATGAGGCCCCGTTCGGGCCCGAGAGCTCTCGATTCCCCGAAAGTGGGCTCTGGGATTGAGGATCTAGGTACTCGGGGATGTCTTAGACCGGCAAATAGGCGCGGAGGACGGCTATGGACTGAAGATCGCATGTTCGAGAGATAAAGCAAGGCATATTTATGTATGTCCAGATATGGGATGTTAGACAGAGCTTTCCATAAGTCCCTGATATGCATATGGTCTCTTATTAGTCTTGGAAACTTCATCAGAGAATTGACCCCTGGGTCGCATGCTTTATGCGTGGATACAGGCATGTCTATCGCTCCTCTGCTTCCAATCAAGTTCGCTAGACAAGGTAGAGCATAGCTGACATCTATCAGTAGATCTACTAGGCTATCCGAAAGAAGTGAAATACGAAACGCAGAAATACACGCATCCCATTTCCTACTTCGCCAGAGCACGTCGGTGAATTAGTGCCCATCATCTGCAAGAGGGCACTATACAACGCTTCATAACCAAAACAACCCTAATTAGGGAAAGCAAGATGGGTCAAACGTGCTTTGCTTTTTCACAACCCAGACCAGGATTCCTTCACAGTTTCAGGAGTCTTTTACATCTTTACGTCATAAAGAGGGTGATATGTGTAGTAGGATCGCGTTGATGGGAGAGGCACTGGAATGCCTACCTTTCGGGGTGCAGTACACGTTGACAGATAGAGAAATATAATACAACTGGCGCGAATTTAGGCTCTTGATTCGACAGCCTGAGAATCATTCCAGAGACTGAAGGCATTCGAACATCATTTCAAAGTGTGTGTATGTCTGAGATGGAAATGCTGGCTGATATTCTGTCTATGGGCAATACCTGACTTTTCATCCTAGACCCTTCTCATTATCCTCATGGCCCTATCTATCTAGGTAATTTTCTATACTCTGTCTGGACTAGCTGGGCCGTTAGGGGGTGAGGGGAACAACAGGAAAATGAGGGAAGACAATGCCCACACACGTTGGCCTTTAGAAGTTGATTCATAGTCAAAGGAGTGACGCGTCCTCCTTGAAAGCCATCCTATAAACCCCATCTCTTAGCCAGACCCTGTCTGTTTGTAAAGAGCTCTTTGTTCTCTCAGCCTTCCCGTTGTAACTGTCTATCATGGGGTCCGAGACTTAAGGGCTCAACGCCGCGAAATATAAAACCAGACGTCCAGTTATCCGCATCTTTACTCGTGCAGCCACTGCAAAGTTCAGAATAACTATCTGTCTCGCCTGATTTAAAAGCCAGAAAATAACTTACAATCCAGCCGCGATCGCTAAGAAGCAACAATGACCTCCATCTCCAACCGGCAGAAACAGATGATCTCGAACCATATAAGCGAGCCGTGCACCCACCACCACTCCTCCTCGAGCGAGGGCTGCTGTGATGCGTGTCTGCTGCGCACGACACTCTCGCTCGAAACACAGGCCATCGTGTCGTCCATCGAGGACTTCATCGAGACGACATCGCGCCACATCGGGACGCTGCACCGGCACGAGTTCCCGGTGCCCGTACCCATACCTGGAAGCAACTACCCACCGCCTACGCGCCAGGCCGCCGAGGCCGCGCGCGCCTACCTCGTGAAGCGCAGCCCCGCCACCATGGCGGAGCTGAAGCTGCGAGTCGCCGTGTGCCACGGGGAGGTGGGGCGTGCGATCGGGGAGCTGCGACGCCGGGGACGGGGCGCCGGTAGCGGCAGTGGGGAACCCGAAGGAGAAGAAGACCGTATACTCATACGAGACCTGGAACGCGTCCTCGAGAACCATCACCTCTCCGCGCTGGAGCACGCGCGCGACCACCTCTGGCGCTGGGAGGAGAGCGCGGACCGCACGGCGCACGGGCACCTGGACATCGCGTTCGGCGACAATGCGCCGGGAGATGACGTGGACGAGGGACAGGCGTGGTACGTGCGGCGATACGAGCGCGAGGTGCTCCCGCGGCTGGCGGAGAAGCAGCAGAAGCACTACCGGTCTCTTCTCAGTAGGAGGCTGAATCCGGAGGACGAGCGGGAGGAGGTGGTCGTGAGGGCGGTTAGGGGGTTGCTGAAGGAATTGCGCCTCGATTACGGTCGTAGGTAATTAGAGAGGGAACGAGGGGGAAAGGAGGTAGGAAGCTGGCTTGGCATGCACGTACGTAGAAATTAGGAAAGGTGCTGTGCTGTGATGGTTAGTTGAGTTGATATATCACTGTAATGCTCATGTCATCCAGAAGATGAAAAAAGGAAGGACGTAAACAGGCGGCCGATAATTTGATAAATAAATATATATAACCTTTCCAAAAACCCTAAAATGCATTAACATATTCGGACCCCAGTTCTAACCCCTATTCTACGATGTCTTGGCCAAAATACTTAAGCCACTCACTTTTATATCCAGCGGACAAAACATAGGGTGGGATGATAAGCAACCAAATATATTCTTCGACCATCGAGTTATGAATAAGCAGAGCGTATGAGTATTCGAACTTGCCAAGGAAAGGAAATACCGCTCAGAATGCGTAAGATAGCAGCGGTCTGTGGAATACACATACCTAGGTAGTTAGATAACGGCCGCTCAACTATCATAGTCAGAGCCAGCCTGTCTGTTAGGTACACCAAGCCCTTGACGCCCACTCACTCACCCGTCTATCTGTCCCAATATTTATCTACTCATCCGCGGATCCCTTTACCTCTTGCCGGGCGGCCGCCTTATGCCCCTCTATACTTAAATATTCGCTCGATCGATTACTCGTCTACCATCCGTCCATTTGGTTCGTACAAGATAGAGCTATTTCATAGTTACCGCACTGCTCCATCCAAAGCCTACTTAGGCAGTCCCGCACTTCAGAAGACGTGCCGACACGCTGGGTAACCCCTATATAGATAGGCAACCAGCACTTGTTATCTTGCTTGTTCGTTGGAACACCGCAAAATCCGCAACTCCGGCTCTCACCTCCACATACGTAGTCTTCACATTCACTCGCTTGGGGAAGTCTGTCACCACTCGAACCGAATAATCACATATAAATCAATGCCTGTATGCCTGCCTGCCTGTATGCCTGCCTATTTAATTGCGCGCCTGCCGCCTAGGATCGGATTCCAACGTTCCACGCTCTCGCTGGCTCGTAGACGTGTCAATCAACCAATTGTCAGCTAATCAATCGAGCCCACCACAGTCTATTATTGCAATCAAACTGCTGAACCCCTTGTGCCCTCCAGGCGAAAAATAGAACTCAATTCAGGTATCGCCGGGTCCACAGTATCTTCTACACCTACAAAAACGAATATCAAACTGGCCGCTGTGCTGTTTCATCTCGTAGTCTCATGATGCGTATCCATCTTGTGCCATCAACGCCAGGTCACCCAGCAAGCCAGGGGTAACCAAACATACGACGTATTTTGATCCGGGGCATATGCAATAACCTTCACCGCATTGACGAAACGTGAAGGTAGTGGTGGTTCCGATATACATTATGAGTCAGAGAAGGTTTTGAGTGTTGGTGAATGGTCACAGTGGCTACGGATCGTATTTGGTCCGCTTGCCGCTTCAATTTCATGATCGCCTTGAAAATGGCATCCTTCAAACCGTAGTATACGGCTCGGTCCGTTTGGCGGTGATTTGTGCCCATGAGTCTTAAAGCCTCGGGAGATACCGCATGCCAAGAAGTGCAGTTGTATTTTGAAGTGACTGCGTTTGAGCACGGCATCGACGCTACTGCCGCATAAAGCAAGACGGCAAGATTAGCTTGGTACATCCTTTGCAAACGGTGCGGGTGCGGGAACTAATATTCAATGAAGTCGCGTTCCTGGAGTCATTTCTAGGTTTAGCTGAAACCGTAGGCAATGTCAAATGGTATCTTAAAGAACCCATAGCTCAAGATGCTTGTCTAGTACGAATGCTGTGCGTTCGGGGTTGAGGTGTCTCTTATAGGCCGCCGTTGTTCCTAGAAAGGTGTTTATCTTAACAACCTTCCGGACAGCCTATCGAACCTGGCAAGACCAGCTCATGTTGTGTCAGCGTTCTGACCCCCGTCCTGAGCCGGCCCCTGTAGGGAAGCTGTACTGGGACCGGCGCCCGAGGTTGTGTTTCCGAATATCGAAGCACCGGCCATACTCGGAGCAGCAGCACCAGAGGAAGTTATAGGTGCGGGTGTGGCCGTGATGACCTGTTCCAGACTCGCCTGCGGACCGGCCGGTGTACCCTGTCCATTGGACGGTGTCGTACTTGTCGATCCATCGGTAGACGGAGGAGCCGCCGCACCACCGTAGCCAGGAAACGTCGGGGTCGGCAGCGAAGAGGGTTGAGGAGGGGCCGAGTGAGACTGTGCGGTACCCGCGGTGATGGGAGGTTGGTGCTGAGGCGGTGGCGGCGGCGGCGGCGGTATCTGGTTGAACGCGGTGCCATTATCATCATTCACCGGCTGCTGGAAGTCACCATGGTCGAGGGCGATTTCACTACCATCGCCCATGTCATCATCCTCGATTCCATCACCATCGTCGATGCCATCCATGTCCAGTATGGGTCCAGGGGTAGTAGTACCGACTCCATGGGCAACCGTAGATCTTCGCCTCGACGAGCGGGGCTGTTCGAGGAGCCCGGCGAATTCCGGTTTCGAGTTGAAATAGCGGCGTAGTCCGACAACACCCGCGCCCGAAAATACGCAGAAAACGCTTCGCTGATGCTCAGAGAATTCTTTGTAACGGAGTTAGTTTCGGGCGAGAAAATGATAGGGGGTATGGGGAAATGGGACTTACCAAGAGGAGCATCGCGACAGAAGGTCTCTAGATCCTCGCGGAGGAAGGCGGTGACACCAGTTAGACTCAGGTGGGTAAGCTTAGGGCAGCTGTTGAGCAACTTGATAATACTCTTAACGGTTCTGTTAGCATTCCCACTCGAAGCTCGGAAACAATAAAGCTTGGTTAGCTAGCCGGCTTACCTTCAGGCCGAGGTTTACGCAGTAGCTGAGATGGACGCGTTCTAAGCTGCTGCTGGTGTGGCCTTCGTGGTGCATATTTCCCGCAGCATCGCGTCGAACGCGGCCCCGATGGTTGGCCCGAGCCAGGGCGTATATGCTCTCGTCTGTGATGTTCGTGCACTTGACTAAGCCGATCCTCTTGAGCTTGGGTAGCGTCGCTAAACGAGTGACGGAGTCGTCGGTCAGATGTGAACAGCAGCCTAGGTCGATGTAGCGAATGCGATTACAGCACTGCACCAGCTGCTTGACACCGTCATCCGTGATATGCCGGCAGTGTCCCAGGTGGACATAGTGAAGGTTTCTCCCCAGACGCGCTATGGCATACACAGCGACATCGGTGATGTTAGTGCACTTAGCGAGAACCAGGTTCCGTAGCCGAGGGGCGACGTCGATGATCCTCTCGACGGCGCGGTCGGTGAGTCTAGCACATGACGTGAGGTCGAGGATCCGGAGATGTTCGAAGATTCTGTTCGAGGGGAGGGACAAGAAAGCGGAATCGTCGATGAGATCGCAGCCGGCCAGGCGTAGTTCCCGAAGAGACTGTCCTTTGACGAGGAGAGATGTTACCGGCTCGTTGCCCACATTTTTGCACTGGTGCAGGTCGATCTCGAGCATATTGGGGCAGCTCTCGGCGAATGACAGGACGGCACCGTCATTGACCTGAACGCAATCGTTCAGCTTCAGCTGTTTGGGCGCGGAAGAGCTTGTTAGCATACTGGTCTCGGACAAAGATGAACGGAAGGGAGAAAGACGGAGCAAGGAAGGGCAGACGGCATGTACACCTCCCAGGCTATAGTCAGGAGATACAGGGCAGCGCTAGTTAACAGTGGGAAGGAATGGCAATCACATACCCGCTTGATATATCTACAGCTCTTAGCGAGCTGTATTAAGCTCTCATTGGAAATCTGCTGGCAGCCCGAGATATTCAGTCCTTGAAGCCGTCTACAGTTCTCGGCAATGGCGGTTATGGTTGCCTCGGTGATGTGCTGATCGCCCGAGATGTCGAGAGCCAAGAGATGATGGTTGTTTCGGACGAGGGGGATCAGGCCGGAGTCGGTCAGATTCTTGCAGTTGGTTAACGTCATGCGCTCGACGCGGGGGCAGACGGACAGAGGCATGATGGTGCCATCGTTGACCTGATCGGCCAGGGCGGCGAGATTCAGGCGCTTGATGAATTCGGCATAGGCGAAGTAGGGGTTCTCGAGGCTCAGGGTATAGCAGATGGACGAGAGCTTCTTGAACGGGGCGCACGTTGGGCGATGCCATAAGATCTCGACGATATTGCGTGCCCATTTCTTGCAAACTAGCATGCAGGACAAGAGGTGTTTCGTCTCGGATAAGCGGGAGAAGATACTGATGAGGATCTCGCTGGGGAGGGCGGCGACGGTGGGTAGACATTCCTGATCGGAGACTTGCATGTCTTGCATGTTAGGCAAGACGCCCAAGGACGACTGGGAGTCATTGGCTCCCAGGAAGAAGTCGGACTCCTCCTTGTCGTCGGGGGCGGGGGAGTTTGTCGACGAGGAGGATCGCGAATCCCTCGAACTTTCGGAGATCATGATGACGGGCTGGTTGCGGTTGACGGCGGTGGAAGAGCCGTCGAGAGCAGGAGCCGAGTCGGAAGAACCGGAGACATTGGCGGCACCAGATTGACGCCTCGCAGCGATGACATCGAGAGCGGGCGCCGGAGGTCGCATGGTGGATGGATTGTCAAGTCGGGGGTTGGGATGTGAGGGAGTACTTGGTGTGGGTATGTATGGAAATGGGTAAGGTAAGAAGGCTACAGACGTCGGGAAGTCGCAGCGGGACTGACGACGACTGTGAGGTGGTGCTGGATCTCGTCTGTGTGGGTGATTATATGTCAGCACGTAGGTATGTACGTATTGGTGTGTATGGGCGTCGATCCTTTTGGCGAGAGGCTAGTGGTAGTGGTAGTAGTGGTAATAGCAGTAGCAGTAGCAGTAGCAGTAGCAGTAGCAGCAGCAGCGGCAGCGGCAACGGCAGCGACAGGCGGGGAAGGCCAACTCGATTCTATGGATGCCGAGGATCTGCTAACGTTAATACGCGGCCATGCGAAATCATCAGTCCGCTTTTTGATGCCCAAAGGCCGGCGTAGTGCGAAAGTAGGAATTGCCCGAATACGGTCGAATACAGATGGCGGTGGTGGGAAGGTCAGTGTAGCGTGGTCGACTAGATAGATTATGGGTATATGTATGACGAGAATGCGTATGCGGATATCATGGATGGCATGGCCGAGTGTTGTGGTATCGGTCGATGTATTTCGCGCCGGATTGGCCGAATCCCGGGCCCTTGTTATTGTTGATGAGGTCTCTCCAGGAGGATGGGCAGTGACGGAATTACTGCAATCTTAGCGGTTACGTTGTGTACCTACATTCTGTAAGAGCCTAATGGCTGGAGGTTAGTGGACATCTGGCCCATTACAGTACGTACCAATCAGTACCGAAACATATGCGGGTGAGGTTGTGAGTTGATCTGATTACCACACATATCAGTACACTGTATGAACAGCTTCTGCACTGTATTGGACCCTTCGAATAATAGGTACAGCTTGGGCTTTGGTTCTAGTTCATGCACAGTGCGGCTTGTATTACGGTGATGAATGTTTGATTCTGCATGTGCCCAGGTGACGGCTGAGCCTGGCTCGGGCGAATCAGACAGCGCTATAGACATTTAGCGTCTATCTGCATACGGGCACCTTGATATATGATCTCGATTATCTACGTACATATACTTATAAACGTGCCTATTTTCCTAAACGCTACTGTCCCTTCAGAATCCGCTTTAACCAAAAGGCCCGTAGCTTAACCTTAATTCTCATTTTAGACGAGAGTCCCTGCCTTCTGTATGCGGCTTCTAGGTATTCCTAGAAAGCTGAGATACCGTAGGTTGATTGTCAATTGGCAGCCGACTCCGGATCCACTAGCTCCTCTCGACTCCAGTCTCGCAGATTCGAATGTTGATCTTTCTTTCAACTCCGGGCGCATTACTGAGTGAGTACTGCGTATACTGAGCATCATTTTCCGGATTGCACATATCTCCAGCTTGTCGTCTGTCTACATTGCTATACTTCTTTGTTGCGGAAGTTTCACACATACAGTAGAAGAGAGACAGACACCTGAGACAGATTCATCAGCCGGATACCAGAATAACCGGCCACGAATAATACCACGCCGGCTCCTACCTCGGCGCCTTATTGAAGTACAATCTGATAAGCACGTCGACTCAACCTTTCTCTTGCGCTGGTCAATCTATCGGGTTAACTATGCTGGCAGGCTGCCTGTGTATAAAGCCCGTTAGTACTAGAGTACGCATAAGCCTTCCTCGAGAAGCTACAGCACCTAAGGGAGTTCGAGGTCCCAGTCAGCGCGTGTTATCTTACCGCGTGAGGCTCTTTGGGATAACTTTAGAGGATCAAAACGCTCTATAGGCGCTGCCGTTGCCTTGCATACATTACACGATGACGTACCTGGTGCCACGTCTCTCGAGGAAGGACACAAATGACTAGAAGCCTCCGTACTCCAAAACCCTTCATGATTTGATCACACACCGTATTAGCCGGGTGCCCGTTTTCTTATGCAATGGCATAATCGCTTTCTAGCCGTGGGCACTCTGGTGACTCCCTGCAACGCTGGTTATGTGGCCAGGTTTGCGGCTTCATACTGTTACATATTCGATCTTATTTTGTTGATACTACTGATAGAGCCCATAAGACTAAATAACTCGAAACTCTTTCACGTTCCAGAACGTTCTGCAACTATTTCACCCAGCAAGGGCAATCCCACCATATCTGGGATTGGGGATGTGGAATGTGGGGTGCGTATATAGAGCATCAATGCTTACGTCAGGCGCCATGGTGGCGGGGCTCCATCCAGCAGCGAGAATCTCGCCCTCCATCAGTTCGTCTTAACACGAACTAAAAGCTCTAATTTCACAAACACTTAAACAACATAGTGTCTGCGATCAGTCCTCATATCGCACAGATATAAACGCAAACGGACCACCCGATCGACCTCGCTATGGCCGACGTCTCAAAACTGCATGCCCCGCCACCACTACCACATTTCCTCGCCCTCCCCGCCGAACTGCGCGAGCAGATCTACCGCGTCATCCTCTCGCCGGCCGCAAACCGGGTGTCGGGGCCCGATGACTACGATACGTACTCATACGGGGCGGCACTGGCGCTGTTTTTCGTGAACCGCCAGGTGTACTACGAGGCGCGCGCCGCCTTCCGTGCGCTCAACGTCTTCGTGCGTATCGTGACGCCCTGGCCCGAGGCCCAGGACCACGTCGAGCTTGAGGGGCACGTGCCCATCCTGCTCAAGGGGCGCCGCGCGGCGCGATTCGCGGCCCATAGCCTCTACGTCGCCATCGAGGCACCGCTCATGGGGGGCATCATCCACGACGACGACGACGGCGGCGATGACGATGACGATGGCGGTAATGGAGACGGCGCAGCAGCGGGCAGGGGGCAGCGCCACTTCGTGATCCTGCTCGACGACCTCCCCAGGTTCACGCGTACGTGGTTCTACTCAGAGCTCTCGAGCCCGGGCCTGAACCGGTATCTAAGCCTCCGGCTGCACCTGCGGGACCCGTACGCGCCGTCGCGGGAGGAGACGCACGTGCCCCAGGCGCTGCAGCGGCGGCTCCTCCTGCCCTTCGGCGAGGTCAAGAACCTGAGCGGGCTGCTCGTGACGGGGGACGCGGCGCCGCTGCCGTCCGTGGAGGCCGAGCTGCGCGCGCAGCAGGCCGTCGCGCCGCCGGGACCCGAGCGCTGCCTCGACGAGGCCGCGCGGCTCAAGGGCGAGGGCAACGCGCGCCTGCAGGCGGGCGACTACGCCGGCGCCCTCGAGTCCTACGTCCGCGCCTGGGAGGCCATGCACATCGTGGTGCGCGGGCGGCGGCGCCACATCCACGGGGAGGCGTTCTTTGCGCGCCAGCTCTCCGGGGACGGCAGCGGCGCCTGGACAGGTCGCAACGGCGCCATGGAGCGGCTCGTGCTGCGCGTCCAGCTTGTCGCCAACACCTGCCTCGCGTATCTCCGGCTCGGGCGGTGGGACGACGTCTGCTTCTGGGGCATGCGCTCCATAGCCATGCTGCGGCAGGCGCGGCAGGCCCGTCCCCTACATCAGCAACAGAACGATGGGTTCGCTCGCGATTTCGACTTCTACGACGACGATGACGACGAACTGGACGTTCCGCCCGAGGACGAGGCCGTGCTCGGCTTCCCCGCCGCCGTCCAGATGGGCAAGATCTACTACCGCACCGCCGTCGCGTACCGGGAACTCGGCGACAAGGCGCGTGCGCGCAGGCTGTTGCGCGTTGCCGCCGTGTATCTGCCGCACGACGAGAACGTGAAGAGGGAGTTGGCCGCGTGCGCTCTGCGGTTGGGGTGATGGGAGTAAATAGGATACGGATCGCCGGTATATACGTGTTGGGTGGAGTAGAGGGGCGGGTCACGAGCCATGTGTGTACGGGGTGCATAATAATGTATAGTAGTGATGCCATGTGTGTTCCACAGGCGTAGATAAGGCGTTAATACGTTAGAAGACTACCATATGTTTGCTGTCCTGAGGCTCTGCGCGCAAGGCTCCGCTCCTCAGTAGGAAGAACGCAAGTAGCCAGCCAGTGGTCTACAAGATTCTTTCATTGTCAGGCTATCGACCACCTCCACAGCGTCAGTATCAGGCTTCGGACAAAATAGTTGGCCCAGCCTTAATTCATGTAACGACTTAATACAGAGATATAAAACGATTAAATACACCTTTGCAATCAAAGATGTCCTAACTATTTTGTGCAGAGACTAAGCATATAGCGGGTAGTTACGGCGCACAACGCCCCCGTTCAGCACTTATAAAACGTATTAGACCTCCCAGGGTCAATTGCCTGCCCCCGAAGTTATTATAGGAAAGTCGAGGTGATGACGGGGCAATGCTCGCTCTGATGCCGTTAAGAAAGGAAATATCGCATAGCATATTTATAATACATACCAACGATAGAGCACTTGTCATGCCTTGCCACGACAAACAGCTGTAGCATTGCTGAAGCCGACATATGCTGCTGACGGTATGCCACCCAACGTTAAAGGCCTCCATCTCGATTTCGTAGCCTAATTTATCTCCCATCGGCTTCGTTTGAGGTTATTTTTAGAATATGCATGTTTGGTACGCTTGCGCGGCTCGTCGTGTATCCCGCTTGTATCGGACCTAGCCAAGTCTAGGCTCATATAGCTCTGTCTTAGCCCCAATAGTTCAGCCCCTATAGCTAGTCTCTTCATGTCGGTTCAAGGGGCGGATACCGGCTACGTTGGAGATCACAGCGTTCAAATGTCCTTATCCTCCCCATATATATTGCGTGAGGAACTGATAGGACGGTATAATCATCGACATTAAGGGGGGTGATAATCATCACGGGTGCATGTCTAGGGCTTGAATTGAGTATATACAAGTTGGATGAAGAACACCTATCGACCTGGGACCTGATCCCTTCTTATACAGACGTACACCACATTCCGGAGCCTTCTATGCATGCACCCTTGGCCCTGCATCAGCAGTCTTGCAGGTCTAGGCCTCTGTTCCCCCAGGAGGTCTCCCCAATGATATTGGCTGCAGTTCTCTTCGTCCTTGAAATTCCTAGGGCCCTGCTGAGGAACCCATTCAAGGACCATTCAAAGGCACATAATGCTGAGGGTATATGGTAAATACGAAGTGAATTGGAATAGACTCTATGACAATTAAAGGTTTCAGACCCCATGTTAGGGCAGTATCTGTTATTAGCTAGTAGAAACAGTTGGAATATATGCCCGTGTTTCACGAGTAAGGGGCAACGTGACTATTAAGGGGTATTGGTAAGTACACTGCTCACTGAATACACTAGGGTCTAGGGGGAGGGGATCCGTAATGCGATGATGAAGAGTATAGCACAAGGCGTGGATCACGATGCCGCTCACAGCTACTGGCGAATAGGTTTTCCTGTCTCGAGTGTTTCACTATGCCTACTTGTTTGTGAAATATCGACTCTTCTATTTAATATATTAAATCACTTTGGCTTCGCTACTCTATGTACAGAGTCACAGACCCGTCGGAGCTCCTCCTAGTGGCCGTACTTCCCCCCGCCAGAAAATGCGTCAAGATTCACATCCAGTTAGTCCTTGAACAGTGCCGGGCCGGGCATCGGATAGTTGGTAATCGTGGTGTACGGATTGAAGTGAATACCGGGGTCAGTGTTCTTGTACAGCGACGTCCCGGGCGTCCCGGCCGGTCTCGCGGTGCCGGAACCCGTGATCTGAACGTTGAAGCACTGGGGGTAGTTTTGGGCCCCGTTCAGGGAGTTGGCGCCGTGCAGAGCGATGATCTCGTGACGCAGGACGTAGTTGCCGGGGGCGATGGATCTGGGGATCTTCGTCTTCCAGGCACCGTTGTTGGCAATCAGCTTGGCGCTCGCCCACTCCTGCGTCGTGTAGTCGATGCCGGCCTCCTCGATCTTCACCCACCTGAGCTGCGTCTTGTCGGCCTTGCTGCAGTCGCCGTTGCAGTCGGCGAGGTAGGTGATGATGGGGCCGTGGGGGTGCGGCCATGCATTGGGACCCCACTGGAACTCGACAGTGCCGCCCGCGGACACGGGGACGGTGATCTCACCTGGGACGGCGTTTTTGTGGCAGTTGATGTCCGCAGTTTGGTAGTTGTTCGGGGCGACGAACCCGCTATCGAGGTTCTCCGCGTACCAGGCGGCAATCTTAGGGGTTGGGAGTCCGTTCTTCTTGTCGTAGTAGTAGTCTAGCAGAAACCCTTGGTTCTGCTTTCCATCGGTCTTGAAGCCGGTGACAAAGCCGTGTCCTAGGGCCGTGCTTACAAGAGCACTAAGCAGGACGACGGCGGAGCTGACTGATACGGACATGATGGAAGAGGTCTGTTTGAGAAAAAGACAACTGGGGCCGCTTGTTTATAACTGTCCAAGGCTCTCGTAAGAGACCGATCCTGAACTAACGAAGGTACTGACGTGGCCGACAGATGTTAGAAAAGAGCGCGATCTGCAGATATATATATCTTGGGCCAGGAACCCAATACAAGGGAATACCTTCACCACCCGATTCATCGGCCCTGGTTGCTAGTCTCACTTGGGAGCTTGGCCTCGAATTCCAAATTAGAATGCTGGATGGCAAGGTGGACAACTACCATCTTCGTATCAGTATATCCTCCTTTCATATTGTTTGTTTTGACTGCCTCGCCTCGAATGGTGTTTTCGGAGGACTAAGGACCGAGCCCGGAGCCGGGCAACCCGGGGGCACACATCGGGTCTAGCGTCAACCCGATTGTGGCAGCTGTTATGTTATTGTGTACTTATAGGGGAGACACATAGAATGGCTGCATAAACGATTTGCGGCTCGTGTCACATGTAAACCTTTCTAAGGGGAGTAAACTACCTAGGTAGGTAGGCCGTGACAGAGCATTGTAATCGAAGGCCACCTGAGGTCTTAAAGCATGTCCGTAGACTCTCTCAAGAACGGAGCCCAGAAGTAAATGCAACCCGCAAATGCATAAAGTGTAAGTGAAATCCTTGACTGACCTCCTTTCGATAAAAGGGAAGGTCGTTATACGCAAACCTGTCTTCGGAAATAAAAACCCCCAGGACTTACTGTAATTGAGCCACCTGGCATTGGCCCCTTTTTAAGTTGATAGATCCGCGGCCGAAGCGCACCCGACCCCCTTAACAACTTGGATCCATACCTCCCAAACTTCAGTTATCAAATGGCTTCATGAGCTCATTATTCTCGACGCCCTCCGGGAACGCCTCCACGCCGAGATGCGTCGTATGCGCCCAGGGCTTAAGACAGTTCTCCTCTCTGATGGTGCCCGCGAAGCAGCCGCTCCACCCCATGCGCGGCCACACCTTGTTGACGTCGACGAGCGTCGCGCGGTCGATCAGCGCTCGGTTCCCGCCCATGTTGTCATAGATGGTGGCGAGCTGGATGACCTGCCCCAGGAACGTGATGTTGCCCTCCGTGCCAAGATCCTGGTGCCGGATGATAGCCTCAGCCACGGCCTCAGCCTGCGCCTTCGGCGCGCCGGATTCCCTGGTCAGATTCAGGGCCAGGATCCCGCCGAAGAACTCGAACGAAAGGAGCGTCCCGTGGAGGTTCTCCTGCGTTGTCCCGATGTCATGGAGTAGGCAGGCTAGGGCCCAGGTCGAGAGGGACAATGTGGCTGCGCATTCGGGAAACTGGTCCTGCAGAATCGCGTATCCTGGTGGCCCCATGAGTTAATCTCAAATCCCACCTGAGGAACCACTCCTGAAGACGCGGTTCGACGCTCCCCACCGTACATACCCCAGTAATACACCCGCATCGAGTGGTGATACGTCTGCGGAATGAGATGCGCTTTCGCGTAATCTTGGACCTTCGCTACTACCGGGTCGTCTGACGGAAACGACATATCCCTCACCAGCCTCGGTTCTGGCTTGTGGATGTAAGGTTTGCCGTTGAGAATGGCATTGACATCAACAGGGACGGCCGTCCAGCCATGTTTCCCAATTTCGTCCGCAGATGCAGCCGGCGTCGTCGAGGCCATCATTCTACACTGTGGCTATTAGAAGCGCTACGCGTGAGAGGTACACCGATACTGGACTGGCAAATTCTAGTCGATAGCCCAGTATAATGATGCATCTGGGCGGCAATTTATACCGCTGCTTCAAATCCCGAGATTATGACGAAACAGCCACGGCATGCTGTGCTAAGGGGCATTAAGCTAAAAGTTGCCGACATAACTGCGCCACCAAAACTTAGTCCCCGACATAAGCCGACATTGGGGTTGAATTAGTAAGAACGCCTGCTTCCAATATGACGTCTCCTTGGGCCTGGGGTTTCACAAAGTAAAGCCCATCGTGGGGATTGGGACGTCAGTACACCATCGGGATTTGCTTATCGTCCTGGGATCTGAGGATAATAGATCGCAGTTAAGGCGCTATCCTTCAAACGTTGACTCACGGCTTGCCCGATAGGCAGATAGGGAGGCACGGGGACCAAGTCATAACCGTAAGCAGGTGACATCCATGCCAATTCGTTTCAGGGTGAGCATTGCGCATGAGGCACCAGCCACCTTGCGGGACGCTGACGGACTGGTGTCATAATGCTGAAGATAGTAGGCCGGACGGCAAGCACGGCGAGAGCACAACCCCCTTCAGTCAATCTACCCGTCAGACAAAATGCGAAGGGGATATTCAGTTCTCCTATCGTCTAATACGCTAATCCCAAGATGCCTGGTGCAATTCACTTAACAACGCACACTTGGCTTCGAACAGCCACATTACCATCCCTATTCAGGTCCGGGAACCCATCTACCTTGACCCCGTTCCTGAACAACAAACAATGGCTGGAACCACCAAAATGAAACATGCCGAGCTGATCGCCCTTCTTGACATGCTGTGCCTCCTGGACCGTGATTTCGCAAGTGCTGACCTCGTCCATGCCGACGCCGATGAAGGCCGTGAGGCCGATGGCCGGGTTGTCGGCCTCGATGAAGATGATGGCGCGCGTTGCCAGGGCCGTCAGGTAGCCCTGGGCGACGGAGATGCCCTTCTTGTCGATCTCGTGGACGTTGTAGTCACCGAGACCCTCGAACAACGGCTCGCTGAAGTACGTGCCGTCGCGCACGAACGCCTTGGCGATCCTGCCGCTGACCGGCGCGTGCCAGCGGTGGTACGACAGCGCCGACAAGAAGGCCTGGTAGATGGTCGCGCCGTCGAATTGCGGCGCCAGGGGATCGTGGCCCAGCATGTCGAGCACGCTGTACGGCTGGCCTTTGACCCAGAACTTGTCCCGTAGCCTCGCGGATCGCGCCACGTTGTACGGCTTCGACTCGCAGGCGTTGGCGACCACGTTATCGTCCTCTGGTGAGGCGACTGGCCGTACGCCGTCGCGAAGCTGGCGTGTGAAGAAATCTAGGCTACCAGTTAGCGGCCAATACCTACGCCATCTACCGAGTGTATGGTCGGCGAATAGGATATGTGTCGGCAAACCTACCGTCCCAAGACTTGTAGCCATAATGCTTCGCGTTCGGGTCACATACGTACATGTCCTCGAAGTTATGTGACGTTTTAAGTGGCCCGTTAGCAACCTGCATTAGGTCCTTTCTTGCGTGCTCGGAGAACCAGCCCTGTTTGTGAGGTTCGAGTACGTGGGCTGACTCGGGAGACTGGCAACTCTGTCAGTAGGATATCTTCCACATCAAGGTGAATAATGCCTCACAACATACTTGTAGATACTTTCCCCATTCGTTTAACAACTTCTTCAGCACCTTATTGACATCTGGGTCTAGGAAAGCCGCATGTCCACTGTAGCCATGCGTAAGCCCCTTTTATTACCGTAGGCTTCCGGCAACAAACACACCTAGGGGTCGCCATGACATAATCAAAGATGGACACCATAGGAACGCCTACCATACCTACACCGGCCGCGGCATCATGCCACTCAGGGGCCTTGGTGAAGACGTGGTTCAGCATGTCGAGCATGTGTTTGTAGTCGCGGATCTGCTTCCGCTCGCCGGTAGGGTCCTTGTAGTAGGGCTTCTTTAGCGGCACCTCGTCCCACATCTCCGTAAAGTACATGTAGATGCGCGGGTTGGTCTCGATAAGGTCTTTGAACTCCTCCAGCACGGGGATGAGCTCCTTTTTGGGATGCTTGTCCACGTGCTCCACCTGCGCTTTCATCCACTCGTGCTGCACACGGTGGTCCGCGGGAAGCCAGGCGCCCTTCCTACGCTCATGGTCAGCTACATTGTCACGGTTATGGTGAAGGGTAACGAGCTATAACTCTCGTAGAGCGAGGACTATATGAAGGCTTACCTGTGAACATGGTGCTGGTGGGGGATTTCGTGCTCGTCTCCGTGTTGACGGACCATTGTGACCAGGCAGTCTCTCCTATGTTATCTTAGAATCCCACGTATCTTAACGACAAGCCCCCATATGCGACCCCGGATGCCGAGAGATGGACAGCAACTTAATGGGATCGCAGGAAGCCTATGTATAGCACCAGACCAATGTGGGGTACGGGGGGTCAGAGCTTCCTACACTAGCGTTATGATCTCATTCATTATGTAATTCTTGCGTTGCTAGCATGTACTGTCGATTTGAATTGGAGTGTCGCGCCCCACAAGTTGGCTTGGCAACACACACTTTTTTTGCGACGTATTCGCTCAATAGCTTTTTAAGATATGTATTAATATTTGTATGCGTATAATGGCTATACATTCATGCTATATATCAAAATGATCCTTTTGATGAGAGCTATATCGTCGATTTGGCTGCATATCCATAACCCTTATGCGCGTTAAGTTATTGATGAAAAGGTTCAAAAGGAGTAAAAATAATGGTCGAAGTGGCAAGAGACTGGCAAGAGGTTGGCAAGAGCTGGCGATAGGCTGGAACAGCTGCAACGGGCTGCAAAATTGTTGCCAAGCATGCCAAGACGACTTCGAAATCGTAGCAAATTTTGCATCACAACAACTGTCAACAAACTGTCGAGTATATCAAGCTTTTAAGCAGTATATCTCAACGCGTATAAGTCCTACCGACTTGGAATTAAGATGATAATATAGCCCTCGTCGAGGGCAACATTTTGATACCATATACGGCTTCGTCGTTATTAAATTCGTTTTGATATACCTTAAAATATAAATTTGTTTTTTGATATAATTTGTTTATTAGTTCAATTTAAACGTTAATATAGCAGGTATATAGCCGTATGTGGTATCAAAATGTTTCCCTCGACGAGAGCTATATCGTCATCCTAATTGCAGGTTGATAACCTTTATACGCATTGAGATATACTGCTTAAAAGCTTGATGTGCTCGACGGTTTTGTTGACAGTTGTTGTGATGCAAAATTTGCTACGACTTCGAAGTCGTCTTGGCATGCTTGGCAACAATTTTGCAGCAATTACCATTCTCATTCTTTCAAAAGGTTTTCATCAATAACTTTATGCGCTTCATAGCTATGGATATGTATTATATATCAAAATGACGCTCTCGTCGAGCTTTACATGTTTAATTTACCTGCATTTCCGTATCTGTCCCGCGCGTTAAGATATTGATCCATACGTTAACAAAGGTATTGAGCAAATGCGTCGCTAAAAAAGTGTGTGTTGCCAAGCCAACTTGTGGGGCGCGACACTCCAATTCAAATCGACAGTACGATAGTTACAATTAATCAGGTTGTGCTGCAGAACTAATACCGAGCCAGGAAAGTCATCGTCAGTCCAGGTTTAGGAACGTCTCTCCGGGAATAACGCCTTGAAGAGGATTCAAAACTGGCGACTTGGAAAACCTGTAGCAAGGAAATATCCGGGATTAACGGTAAAATCGGTAGGGCTGTATGTATGCCAAAAAAAATGGGGTTAAGTTTATGACACGAGGTGGCTTGCACTGAGGGCGTCATTCGTTACTTTTCACATAGAGTATGATATATAGAGTACGATAATTCAGCATCTAGGCGTCAGCATGAATCTTCCGTGTTCGTATTCATAGGATTTCCTCCATGTAGGTGATAGAACAGTCACCCGTGCTAGACGAGATTGTGTGGAGCCATCCCGGGACATCTCGTAGGGGATTGTCTGTCAATACAATGACTGTCACACTTACTAGGGAGCAGATGCACAGCTCTTGAGGATATATTGATATTGTCTGATATCTAGAAAGCTAGAAACCCTGGTGATCCCACTAGTTGTGGGTGATCCACTGATATAGGGCTCCGGAGAGGATCAACGTTGTTCCGAATGATCCCTGACGCTATAGGGGGGCCCTTTTCTGTGACAATGACTCAGTCGCGAAATTTCTTTGGTACTTAATTTGTTTCGTAGAAACTCCTGGATGCGATTGGTTCTTTGTAGCAACAACTATGACGACTTGTTCCTAGTCCAAAGGGGAAAATGTAGAGCGTAGTTGATAAGTTAAACGCGGGCGAGGGGGAATTAATAAAGAAGAAAAAAGAGGACGATAGCCACGGCAGGAATCACGCACCCCTCTCTCATCAAGGGACATGAAGAAGTAAGTATATATAAGAAGTATTTATGAGAGTGTGCAGCCATTACACTAGGCGGCTTTTAAGCTGACATTAAGAGCTATAAGGTTGTCTTGGTGTAAGGTGTCAGAGGTTGCTGCTGGAAATAAGGTTGAAGGCGGTGCGGCAAAAAGAAAATAGCGGAAATATTGCCGCGCGCGACAGGAATCGAAACTGCCCCTATTTTATCAAGGAGATAAGAAAGTAAAAATAATACGGCGTTTGTAAAAGTGTGCACACTACGCGGCCTGTAAACTGTTCATCTTAAAGGTTATAAGGCAGTCTTGATATAAGATTTTTGTTAATGTCCTTGTTGGACAAAAGGTTAAAAGATACCAAGGGAAAAAAAAGGTTAAAAACGAAAGTAACAAAGGAAAGTGCTCTGGATTGGAAGATATCTATCTAAGCAGTGCACAGGGTATTTGTGTACGGTGGCCATATATATTCGATCCTCCCTTCAAGGGACGAGATTACGCCCTCTAGCGACGTATTTCCCGGCATAATAAAAAAGAAATTACCAGCCACAACAGGAATCTAGCTGCTCCTCTCTCATCAGGTGAAGAATATAGTAAAGGATACAGGAGAAGCATTTGTGGAAGCGTGCAACATTATACCACGCGGCCCTTTAGGTTGTACTTCGTTATAGTGAGTAAGGCTATCTTTGACTATTAGGTGTTCACTCGGGCGCTGGCGGAGGACACAAACTCTAAAGATGACACGTGCAAAAAATTGGAGGGGCAACAGAAACACGATATTGTAGCCAAGGCAGGAATTGAACCTGCCCCTCTCTCATCAGGGGGATGAAGAAGTAATGATACTGCGGAGTATTTGTGAGAGTGTGCAGCCTTTACGCCACGTGGCCTTCTAACTCGATCATTTTGATATGAGAATGGAACCTTGATTCGGTATACGTGTAGTGGTTCACACCTTCTTTTGCCGGTATTAGGTTTATGGGCGGGTTAGGGTTGGTTTGTGCGCTCCTCGGCCGATAGGTTAAGACGAACTCTAATATGGAGTGCCTCCGCTGATTTAGGATACCTCTTCGAGTTACCGGGAAGTGGTGCGTGGGGTTTGAAGGCATTAAAGTTGGACGAGGAACCGGAGGACTTATCTCGACCTAGGACCTGGGTCATTTTTAAGATATTCGCCGTTTCTAGGACTCCCAAATGCTTTTCCATCAGTGTATCCCTTTACCCTATATATATTTTCTGGATAGAGTCTCATCGCCAATATAAGGATACTGTTCGCCACTGTTGGGATAAGAGGAAAGCGTATGGTAAACACCACAGATGGACGTCTGGGGTCGGGCATAGAAAAATGGGCGTTGGCGGTTTTCTAAGATCATAAGAGGGAGACGAGAAGAACACGGTAAAGAGAGCGAACGGCAAGGGAATCAAATGGACTATGAGCTTACGCCATGAGCAGACGTGTTGTCTTTAAGGTCTGCTGCGAGTATCGTCGTGGAATGGACCCGCTCGGCCGCTCTAATTTACCTTGTCGGTCTACAAGCGAACTGGACGAGCTGCTGTTTCTAGATATGTCTTACAGTTTATGTTGATCAGATCGTAGTCTCAAAATCACTTCTGAGTGCATACTAAGACACTATTAATACATCGCCAAGGGACGATGGGGCCTAGTACTCGAATGCTATCTTAGATACCCAGGCGTTGGTGATTAACATCTTGAAGAACGGGTTCAGAGGGACTAAGTTGCGTCGTCCAAGCATGGCCATCGTTCTATAATTAGAACTCAAGAACCAGACGCCATGGGTTGCTGCATCATGGCTGGCTCTGAGAGAGGAAACCCTATTCGTTCCACTCAGCAACATTTATATGTACATGGAAGGGGGAAATTGCATCGTAGTGCTTACATATTCTGTGGCATTCAAGGATTCAGTCACTCGGTTCAATATATTCAATTACTGACAAAAACGATAAATAAATGTCTCACACCTGGGTTGGTTGCGCCTTGAAAGGCATACGTGCTAAAAATCCGTTTCGCCATGCTACCGGCTCTCCTAAATGGGTTACATCTTGAATTCTGCCATACGCAGGCTGTCTCCTCCACTGATAAGTAATAGACCTCGATGATTCCCGGATGGCTTGACGCACAGCATGCTTCGACTTAAACCCCAATTAGTTCCCATCTGCGACGACTTTCAGGCGCCGGTCGCGAGCTCATGCATATGAAAACCGTCTTGATCCGGTCGTCCGTCGGGACACTATAATGGGATCACCTTAGAGACGCCCAGCGGAAGAGCTTTCGGGTCAAACAACGCAAGTGGATGGATGACGCCGCTCTACATCAGTTTCGACAAGACCCCATTCTTGCTCTGAGCTCCCGTTTGATTATATGGATATTATCATTCGCAAATTCGAACCCTTGCTTAAAATCTACACTAATTAGCATGGCCAGAGCTAAAGAATTGACAGGAGTCTATGACTTACCGTATCTCATAAGAGCCTGCTCTTGTCATATACCTAACCCACTTGACGCTCGAGTAGTTGCTCTTCTCGAAGACCTTCAGGTACCGCACCAGGAGCCCCGAGCTCGTGAACATCAGGAGGCTGAAATTCATGCTCAGCGGCGGGCGCGACCAGGCCTTCTGGTTGGTCATGCTGGTGAGCTCGGCCTCGGCGCTGAGCACGAACTCGCTCTGGCCGGTGAAGCGGCCGATCTTCCAGACGATGTTGTTCTCCGAGGGCTCGTACTTGGCCTTGCCCTGGGTGCAGCGCTCGCTGATGCGGGCCGTGTTGAGCGGCGTCGGGATGCGCACGACCACGTTAGTCGCGAATAGCTTGCTGCCGAAGTTCGCCTTGACGCCGATGCTATACTCTACCTTGGTCTTGCCAACTTCATTAACGATGGCGTGCACCTTGAACGGTAGGTTGACATTCTCGGTCGCCCGGTACCGCATGAGCTCGAACTCGCCGTCGGGCGGTATGAACGAGATGATGCGGTCCGTGTCGAACTTGCCCAGCTTTACGCACTGGTGGAACTGACAATCCTCGAGGGTGACGCTTCCGGCAGCCGCCTTGGTGGCCTTTGTACCTAGCCTGTTTCCGCTCGGTAGAGATTGCAACCCATCCTGGTCGAGCAATAACCGGTCGTTGAGGCCAAACTTGCATTCTGGCGTCCCCGAGAGATATGCCCGCATGATTATCTGGCCGGTGACGTCGGCGCGCAAGACGGTGCCCGTGGCGGACATCAGCAAGTTTACATCTTCTATAACGTCGACGAAAGCCTCGTTCTTTCTGTATTTCACATCTGCCTTTCTCCATGACAAGGCGCCCGTCGCCTGCATCGTGATCTTTGCGGAATCCTCGGCCGCTCGTTCCGACTTGACGCCTTCGGTGGTGATGTACATCTTCAGGGTATCCGTTTCCGTATTCTGGGGGTATCCGAAGTCGATGATCTCGTCCAGGAGCTCATAGACGAGCACGAAGTTGTTCTTGACGGCCTCCTCGTCGAACTTGCCAAAGTAGCCCCTACCGAGCTGTATTAGCCGGTAGAGGAACTCGAAGACCAGGGCGGCATTGGCGTTACTCTTAGTGATAGCCACCAAGTAAATGTTCTCGTGCTTGACATGGCTGAAGGTGGTGCTGCCGAGGGTGAGGATGGGCGAGCGGACTTGGGGGTTCGAGATGACCTGAATTCGAAAGACGTCGGCGAGGCGAGGTCGGCAGTCGTTCCGAAAGGCGCGGAATATGAGGTTCTCGCCTTTCTGGTTGAATATTAGAATGCCCGAGAGCATGTTGCCGACTTCGGAAGTGCGGCCTTGGTACCTAGGAGTAGGTGAGGGTTGGACGGAGGATCCTAAAAGTCAACTCGGAGTATGTAAATTCAATGGACGAGCAAGCAACGGCCCGGTTCAGGACGATCAAATGGCGGGAGCCAAGCGCCGAACGTTAGGTGCCGACATGTCGACGCTGTATGTTTCAGGGGTCCAGGTACAGGCCGAGTAACCTACAATAGCTATCATTACCTGCTATAAACACGACGGGAAACCGGTAGCTCCTAGGTACCTATTTGGGGAACTAACTTAGGGATGCTAATGTCATGACAACACCCTACCGTTTCTAGATAGTGACAGATGTCAGTGCAGGATGACAGCTGTTTGGTATCTGTCAGATGGTGCTTATCGCTTATCAGCTACTTGCACCCCGTAGCTCCATATGGTGCTTCGTACAGGCACGTGTAGGCACGTGTAGGGGGTAACGCGCATGCGGCTCCAGGACGTCAATGTGATCATACTACTGCACCATCTGCATCCTATTAGCTCAGCTAATTAACCCTTTTCATAATGGACGGACTCCAAGAGTGCGTATGCTTCTGTACCTCCTTCTGTGTTTCTGGATCTGCGGTCCTTCCCTGCGGCCATGTAGTACATGACATCTGCGTATTATTCAGCGACCTAGATCGAACCATATCCACGATAGGCTAGACCGTTTACTATGTTACTCTCATAGCATATAGCCAAGACTGTCCAAGTTCCGGCCGTGATGCCACGCAAAAGCCCCAACACCAGTCGCAATACCGGGCCGGAAAAGAGGGCCTTGGTGTCGAGTGAGCCGGAGCATCTAGAGAGTTTAAACCCGTTGTCAGTCGATGTACGGCTCGGACACCAGAGCTTCTGCGCCACAGGGTGGTATTAGTTAAACAAGTGGCTTTGGGGGGGCCCAATCGTATGTAACCGAATCTGAGGTAATGGTAAGTATTGATGACCAAATCCAATATTCCCTCAAAGCTGAAGCTATCGTGGAGAACGTTCTTGCATAAGAACGCATGTGCTCGGCATTACCACGAGCGGAAATGAGTGAGTGTAATTGTTCCGTCCCCTTCATGCTTCTCCAAATTCCCCTCACGGCGTCATCTTTCCTATCTAGGGATATCCAGGAACGAAGCCCTCCGAGAACAACCCTGGGCAAGTAGCGCCTCATGCAATAAGTCGATCAGAGTTACATCGCCGAGCCCACTGTCCTGGGTCTTGGTGGCGGGCTTCCTTTGAACACCTGCTTTTGTTGGCTACCGGCCCACAGCTAAAGGGGCATATTCTCGCCTCACGACACATGCCAAACCTCGCTTCCACCCCTCAACATATCGTGTGAGCTCGGACACTCTCACCACAAAGGTGCCTCTTCCTTTAGCTCTACTTGGCGACATCCACCTCCGGAAGAGGACAAGCTGTTCCCCAGCTGCCTAGAAGCTTGCCGAAGGGTCGGGAGAGCCGTTCAACCCGACGGGGAGCAACAAAGGAAGCTCGCCACGGAAGGCGAACCTATGGCTAGCCTAGGGATAAGGAAATCCGAACCAGTCATGAAGGAACCTAGAGCGCTTCGCCTTCCCGTCTTTCCGAAGATGCTTCGGAGCGTAATGAGACGATAGAGGCGGTCCGGTGAGGTATAAAGACGGCAGCCCGTGACCATGGACTATTCTAGGACTATCGATCACCGGCAGTGGACACTTTACAACTGAGAGAACGGAAGGCACCATGTCTGCAAAGAAGTTTCTCATTGCTGCCTTGAGCACTGCGGCTCTAGCCGTTCCCCTCGACGGCTCTCTCGAGGACCGACAGGCGAACTGCGCTAGCCTCTGGGGACAATGCGGCGGTAATGGCTGGAGCGGAGCTACCTGCTGTTCGAGCGGAAGCCATTGTGCTTACGTGAATGACTGGTACAGGTAAGTGAGCAAGAGCGAGTGCGAACTGAGCATGAGACGCCGTCTAGACAACTGCACTTCGAAACTATATTCATCAGCTCGGCTTCGCTGCCAATTTTGCCTTTGAACGGCAGCTAACAGGTGCCTGTAGCCAATGTCAAGAAGGAGCGGGCACCACCCATACCAAGACTACTACCACCGTCAAACCGACGACTACGGCGCAACCAACAACTACGGCTAAGCCAACTGGCACCACCACGGGGCGCCCGGGTGCGTCTACCACTGCTTCCTACACCGGCAATCCCTTCTCCGGAGTCCAGTTGTGGGCCAACGACTATTACAAATCAGAGGTCTTGGAGTATGCCGTTCCTACCCTTGGTCCCAACGCTGCGAAAGTAGCCGAGGTCCCCAGCTTCCAATGGATGTAAGAATCTGTCTCCTGTGTTTCAATGCATTCCAAATCAGACTCTGACCTGCATATCAGGGACACCCGGGCCAAAGTCGACGTGGTCAGAGGCACGTTGGAGCAGATCCGTGCCGCCAACCGGGCCGGTGCCAACCCTCCGTACGCCGGCCAATTCGTCGTTTATGACCTCCCGGATCGCGACTGCGCTGCCGCCGCCTCGAACGGCGAGTTCGCTATCGGTGATGGCGGCGTTGAGAAGTACAAGGAGTATATCAACGCCATTGCCGATATGTTCACCGAGTACTCGGACATCCGTCTGCTGCTCGTTATCGGTTAGTTTCCTTTAATTTCCCTCGCTTTTAATCTCCCTCTGTTCACTATCCCACCGTCGCACCACGGCCGCTTTGCTTGCACTCTCGCTAACGCGGAAGCACCCGTCAGAACCTGACTCGCTCGCCAACCTCGTGACCAATCTGCACGTGCCGAAGTGCGCCAATGCCAAGGACGCCTACCTCGAATGCACCAACTACGCTGTGACGAAGCTGGACCTGCCCAACGTGGCGCAGTACCTCGACGCTGGGCACGGCGGCTGGCTCGGCTGGCCAGCGAACCTGCCGGGTGCGGCCGAGGTGTTCGCGGGCGTCTACAAGAGGGCGAACAAGCCGAAGTCGCTGCGCGGCTTCGCCACCAACGTGGCCAACTACAATGGGTGGTCGCTAACGGTGGCTCCGGAGTACACGAAGCCGAACCCCAACTACGACGAGAAGCGGTACATAAACGCTTTCGCGCCAGCGGTCCGCGACTCCGGCTGGCCCGACGCCCGCTTCATCGTCGACCAGGGCCGCTCCGGCAAGCAGCCCACGGGCCAGATCCAGCAGGGCCACTGGTGCAACGCCGTCGGCACGGGTTTCGGCCTGCGCCCCTCCACCAACACGGGCGACCCGCTCGCGGACGCCTTCGTCTGGGTCAAGCCCGGCGGCGAGAGCGATGGTACCAGCGACACGACCGCCAAGCGGTACGATCACCATTGCGGTCTGGAGGACGCTCTGAAGCCGGCCCCGGAAGCTGGACACTGGTTTCAGAAATATTTTGAAATGCTTTATAAGAACGCAAACCCGTCCTTTGAGTAAACAGATCAAGGGACTGGTGCTCCCGTGGTTGTGGGCCGAGGGTGTGCGAAGAGATGTAGTTCTCTAAATAGGGGAGATGGAGGAGCTTATTAGGAGGTCACGTTATCATATTTCTCCTGCATCACTTCGCCAGACAAATGCCTAACATACCATGCCACTTTAAACAAAACTTCCTGTGATCGCCGATCACTACCTCGTTAGTCGCACGTTATGATATGGTAAGGCGGACCAGTTAAGCTATCCCACTCATGTTATAGGAATTGAATAATCTGGATTTAACGTTTAATAATACCGTATTACTTTATAATACTAGAAACCGCCTAGGCTTATTTGCTCCTTTTTTCTTTTTCCTTTTCTTTTTCTTTTTAAGAAAAAGTAAGGGAAAAAAGGGGTAAGCGCTCCCCGGCCCTTGACCAGCAGCGAAGACACACAGATGCATTCTCACCGGCGAGCCAACGGATTTACCTGTCCTAACCTACTTAAGAGCAATTGGTTGCTCTCATGCCTTCAGGTGGCGATGTCTTAGCATGTTCAGTATGCCGATCCAGAGCACTGGTTCCTAGATTCTTGAGCTACATTTTCCTGAGTTGGGGCGTCTCTCCGCAGACAGGAAACGTGAATAAGTGGAAAGCACACACCCTGAGAGGGTAAGGGAACTTGCCGAGGTCGGTGCCGAAACCATCTTGCGCGCTACCGTAGATTTGTGTAGCCCCACGGAGGCCACGGGCCAGTAGGGTGATCCTGGCGGCGATCCGCGAAGCATCACAGTTCGACTTCAGACACTTTATATCTAATCTCGATAAACCATCGCATCCGGCTCAAAAGCTCACATACTTGGCAGACAAAGCAGGAGCAGCGTTTACTTCGGCTATGACGGCACATGGAGTATCCCTGGTGGAAAAGATGCAAAGCTCCAATAAGATATAATCGCGATGGCCTCATAATGTCCGAGGTCGACGAGGAAGCCGACAACTTATTTGCAGGGACACTTAGTCTGCAGATTGTACTGCCTTACACTTACCTCAATTTGCAACGTTGTTGTCAGTTAAGAAAGTCGTTAATCGATATATCCGCGCTCTCCCCCGAGTTGCTTCGAGGAGGATCATTCCTGGTATTTGAGTCCGAGCTTGACATCCGACCAATTATTGTTGTGTCGGTCCAGACCTCGTACTCGTCGTTCTCCGCGCGACTCTTTACCGTTGGTGATCTTCCGTCCGAATTGGCCCCGCGTAGAGCAGCTATGGGCCGAACGTGTCGAACGCCGCTGCCGCCCCTTATAGCCACGCATGACGGTTATTTAGCCACCTACTGGCAAGACACGGAATACGAGGGGCGATCGTTACTTGAACCATGACTATTCATATTCATGCTTGGAGTGTCTCTTTAGGGACAGTATTCATAACTATCATACATTCATTCACGGAGCTCATATGCTCCGAGAGTGAGATTTAGCATCTGTCGCACTTTAGCTCATGAAACCAGCCTTTCCATCATGATCCGCGTCCGTCTTGGGGTTCAATTTGTCCAAGAGACCCGGGTGCTGCTTCGATTTGGTGTCCGAATCGGTAGTATGGCGCGCACTCCTCTCGTCCCCTTGCTCCCTCTGGCGAGTCTTTCCGTCCAATGGATCGACATCTCCGTGGAACACACCCTTCGGAGGATTGCGCTCGTCGTAGCCGGAATCCTTCTTCAGGTGCAAGGTGTGACCGCTGCCGATGTTTTTTGGCTCGCCCTCGAAGGCGTCGAAGCGCTCTTCCCGGCCGCCCAGGGCACCCCCTTGCCTTTTGAACTCATCCATGCTGACCGTTGGCAGCACGGACGTGGAGTGGTGCTGGGCAGTGTTGTGGTGGGTCTCGTGGATCGGGACTGTCGTGTGGACGACGGTGGGTTGGACAGTCTCCTTTTCAACTACCGGCTGGATGGTTTCGTGAATATGGCTGATGGAAATTCGTTAATGTATGAAATCGAGGGAACTAGTTGGGAAATTGTGTTGGCTTACTGATGGATCTCTTCTCCCTCAGCGGTCGGGGCGTGGCTCTGCGTCTGGGCAGTTTCTTGAACTTCGCGCTCATTTCTGAACTTCTGGTTTTCAGTTGCCAAAGCCTTCTTGACCTCATCGGGATTCCTATGGTCATATTCTCGGTGCTGGACGGGATTGACTTTGCTGGTGTGCTGCTCAGGGAGGACTTCCTTGTCCTTGACGGGCTGCACAGTATGATGATAGTGGTCTTGATGGACATCCTTTTTGACAGCCGTGTTCACGTCTTCATGGCGAGTAGGTTTCACTACCTCGTGCTGGACAGCTGGGTTGATAGTTTCGTGGACAGTTGTGTCCTTGTGGCCGGCCTTGCCTATGAAGTCCTTGACAATTGACTTGGTCTTGTCCATTGTGTGCTGTGATAATGATTGAATAGTTGATGCCGGGTTGGGTGAAATAGAAAGCTTAGGATATAGAATGTGTCTTTTCGTGTGTATTAGAATCTGATTGTTGTATCTGGACGGTGCAGGAGAGGAAGTTGACGAGAAGATGGTCTAATTTATTTAGCAGAGATTTGTAACGCTTGCTAATGACGGAATGACGAGGAATATCCGTCATCATTGCATCTGTCAACATTGCGTCTGTCACCTTCCCACTCGGCTGCCACTGCTTCTACTGGTGGATTAAGTGATGGGTACCAGATTACGACTGCCAGAGCAACTGATATCTTCATCTCGTTATGTCATTACGCCATGTATACCTATCGACTACGTAATAACCCAATACTATCAAGATTTCAGGTAGTACGTGTATATGTCATGTTGGGATGCTTGAGTAGCTATATAGGTAGAATCTACGACGCCTGTGCTGTAATGGAAACAAGCAAGCTGCTATGGTTACAATCAGGGCGGGAAACGGGGCTGATTGGCCGTGAGGTCGCGGCTTGTATGGCCTTTCCCTTATTAACATTGATTGAATACCAAGCGGGTGATCACACACTTTGAGCCTCATTCAAGATGGAGAGGGTGAATCAGGGATCTGCTCCCGAAATTGTCGAGGAAGCTTCGACTAATATATATGAGTGGCAGTATAACTTGATAGGAGGGAGTCTCTAAGCCAATGACCCGCTTGACGTGAGTCAGAACCCGGAATAATCTACACTAAGATCGCAGCAGCGGCAACCTAAGATCTAGCTCCCTAGGTAGTCATTGGTCAGATCCGCATCCAGTTGTTATCCTTGTCACTACACAGCAAGGCCTTTGCCTGAGGAAGAATACTCGCGGCACTAAAGAAACAGGTACGCAGTCGTCGGTGTTACTACTTGTTCTAATGATGCTGCTACTTAGCTATCTCAGTGTATCGCACCTTGCCGAAGATGCGGGATTATTTCGTCATCATACCGACTTTCCAGATGAACCTTCCACCCGTCGTCTATTCAATGCTGATGGGTAATGATGGCGTTCTGGACGCCATGAGGTGCATTCATTGGAAAGAGCTAATTCATGTTGTGATGATGTCAATAGCGTCATTCAGTAGTTTACAGTAATCGCAGAGGTGATACGTCAGCTGCCTTCTAGCTTGACCGGACCTGCAGAACTTGCCATGGGCAACATTCCACGACGCCCGCCGACTCGCAATGCTATTAGCTCTGGGTATTTTACGGGTCTATGATGAATCATCTAGGATCTAAGCGTGGAACTACTTGGAACCAGCAAGAAGAGACGAACTTCCGTCGCGCTCCCCAGTGCTTTCTCATACCTAAATTCTGTTGTAGCTTCATTACTTACTGTTAAGCCATCTTCCCCTCACGTTCACCCCTTATAGCTTCAGCGTTGCGTATCTGTACGGCAAAATGAGACGACAAATGAAGACTCTCTTCCATAGACACAGTCATGAATCTATAACGAAGGCTACTGCCACGTCTCGGCCACGACGCAAGCGAAGTGGCTACGCGTCTTCTCTGCTATCCAGATCGTTTTTAGACAGATTGCCGGACCCGGAACATTTACCACCGCCTACAGCAGTCAATTACGCACCACTACCAGTCACTTCATCGGATGCTGAAGATAGAACCCCAGCTCTCCTGGGCAATGGACGACCCCTAGCTGATACTCCTCTGAATATCGTCAATACTAATAACTCCAGAGACAATGGACTTATCGCCGATCATGACGTGGAGGCTTCCGCCCACCGCTCCACCAACTCCGCGGCGGAAAAAGGTCAATCCGCAAGGACAAGAACTATCGGAGGGCAGTTGAAGCCGGGTTTGTCACCCATTGCCAGCTCTGACGAGTCCGAAGGGCCCCCTTGGCAATCTCCGGGAAAAGGTAATCCTGAGTCACATCAAACGACTCCCTCAGAGGTTACAGGAATTTCGCCAGGGGAAGTGCGAAGAGAAAGTAGACCCAATGGAATATATCAACCTCAGAGTCAACGTGGGAGAACGGCCTCTTCCACGCCTCATAATACCAATCCTCCCTCTCAAAGTAATCCCGAGGTTGGTATAGGACGCTGCAACGTAAGAAAGTCTGTTTTGAGAATGCTGTTCATGATACTGAGCCCTAATTAGGCGCAAGGTATATCAACTGTAATCACTGACAAGAACAATACGTCTCCAGCTGCAGTCAACAGCGAAAATGTTGACTCTGAGAGGGCGCTGAACAAATGGGATCAAGACGAAAACAACAACTTAGCAGGGGACGTGGAAAACAAACTAAGGGCCTGATCGACAACGGGCTTCGGGGCACCAATTAGTGGCTTAATGGCTTATTGGCACCGCATTCTGGGTACGAAATACCTCGCCAAGACGCTAAATACAGAATCTAGCCCATTTTAGCTGTAGTTTTCGTAAAGGGGGTCGATCATAAGTCA
>QJNY01000637.1:0-41300 GCA_004155945.1 Monosporascus sp. mg162
AAATTTTATTTTTTTTTTTTGGGTTGAAAAAAAAAAAAAAAAAAAAAAAAAAAAAAAAAAAAATTAGCTTTTAACTAATTAAAGAATTAAAAGTTATCTTAAATGCTGGACCGTTAAATATATAATGCGATAATTGATAAATTATTTAGTTTATTAACGCTAACGTTATCCTGTTATAAACGAAGTTGCGATATGTAAATATATATAATTATTAGTTGTAAAAGGCTACAAAAAGGGACATAATTGAAGTAAACTATATGTGACGGCTATGGGCTTAACCAACTATTAAACCTAATCGTACGGTTTATGTTGGCAGTGGTATCGTGGGAATCTAAGCAATAAAGCGATAGTCACGTCTGGTAATAGCAGATATAGATCTGGGTAACCAAGTTGTAATTGCAAGCTGGTACTATTTAGCCTAAATTATAGGAAATAATAAATATATATATCCTAAACGGGATTACCTTAAATCCGAAAATCTATTCGGATCTATATTACATTGATCCGTTTGGATTCGTAGATCTATTCAGATTTATGTTACGTAACCTAAAGTTTTGTATCGAAGGTAATCCCTATAACTTCCGACTGTTTGCTAATAAACTAAGCTTATTTAGTTATAATACGATTTTTCTTTTTTTAAAATCTTTGCTTTTAAAAATTAATTTGTTTGTTGCATTTACTTAATAAATAATTTCCTTTTTTTTATATTATTGTTTTCTTATTGTTTTTCGTCGTTATACCTAACCGTATCGAAAAGTAAACATTTCGCAAACGTCTTAATTAAAAGGAAAAACGCGAAAACTTAGCTGCTTATATTCGAAATTAAGGTTCCGAAAATATGTCTTATTCTACGTATTTTAAACATAAGGAAAAATGTATTATGATAAAAAACGTAACTCGTTATAAACATTGCGTTTTGAAAAAAAGAAATTACGATAAGTCAGGCATCCCTTTTAATTTTTCGCGCAACATTATTAAGGAAGCGGAACGTTTAAAACGCGAGGAAATTTTGGCCGAAGAACGATTGCTCTAATCGTAAAAAGAAATAAATAAAGCGATCGCCCGTTTCCAGCGATTACGATATCAGCAAAAATTCCTTTAATCCAAAGGTGTTAAAATGGTAAATCGTAGGCTTTAATCTTTAAACGAACTAAAAAAGCAGAAAAGGTTAAAACGCGAAACGGCTTTACGGGCCGCACAAACCTCGCGAACCACAGATTTTTCGGAATGGCCTGGGATTAAAAATACTGATTAGCCGTTATTGGACGACGCGGACTGGAGTACTTTTAACCCTGGTGCTTTCGGCGTTGCTGGTAAAAGTTTTTCAGAAGGTGCTGGGTATTCGTAAGGTTTTTCGCGGGTTCCCAAGTGTTTTCAGAGTTTGGGTAATCTTTCCATTTGATTAGGTACTGGGTAAGTCCCCCTTTTTTTGCGTATATCCAGTATTTTTTCTGCCTCGTAGACTGGTACGTTTTCCAGGATTTTTTCGTTTTATCCCGTATTAATTTTGATTATATCTGCTGCTAACTCCAATAAGGAAATATAAAAGATTGGATGGAGCTTGACTTTCGGCGGTAGCTCCAATTTATAGTTGTTTTTTAAGATTTTCTTGGCGATTTTATATGGGCCGATGTATTTAAAATCGAATTTTTTGTTTAGCCTTTTGGTTTGGATATTTTTGGTACCTAAATAAATTATTTTCTTTTCCGAAAAGATTAGTCCCTTTAACCTTTTTTGGTTATAGTATTTGCTTATCTGGTTGCGTACGAAATTAAGTTCTGATTTTATTTTTACGTATAATTATTTTAACTGTTTTAAAGTAAGAATTGCTTTAACGTTAGTTAGTTTATCTTTATGTAAATTTTGATAAACTTTAGGTATAAAACCAAAATTGGCAGTTGCTAACGTCGTTTTAATGCTTTCGTAATAGCTAATGTTATAGGTTAGCTGTATAACTGGTAACTTTTCGTCCTAGTTGTTTTGTTCGTAATTGATATAGCATCGTAAATACGTTTTTAACGTTTAATTGGTTTTTTTTATTTATCCGTTTATTTGGAGTTTAAATGCGTTGGATAATTTATAATTTAGTCCAAATTAAATTATTAATTCTTGCCAGAATTTCGTAGTAAAAGTGGTACCTTTATCCGAAATAATTTCCGTTAAAAGTTCGTGGGTATTTAAGATATGTTTAAGGAAAATATATACCAGTTATTTTATATCGGTATTCTTATTATAGGGTAGGAAATATAAGAATTTCGTAAATCCATTAACGATTACGAAGATGCTATCATAATATACTTCTGTAACTGGATTTTTTAACAAAGGAAGCTTGGTAATAAAGTTAAATGTAATCGAATCCTATGGTTGTTTAACGACTAGTAAAAGTTGTAATTTTCCATAAGGCTTATATCGTCGTACCTTTGTTTTAACGCAAATATCGTATTACCGTATTACCCTTTAAACTGTAATTTTTATTTTAAGAAAGTAATATGTCCGTTATAAACGTTTTAAGGTTTTGTAAATCCTTAGGTATTTATATACAGGATGTTCGTATACGTTTCGTATTAGGTCCTTTTATAAATCTTCGGGTACCTATATTTTGTTTGTTTAGTACTTTGCTAGTTAATTGGCATTATATTATTAAATATGTTAATATATATCAGTTAATATCGCTTGTATCGTAATAATTCGTTATTGTTTCAAATATTTTTCGTATGTAATATCGAAAATTATCTGTTATATTTTAATCTTAGATTTTTCCAGGTTAGGTCGTCTGCTAAATGCGTTTATTTTGCCATTTTTTAATCCTTTTCGATAAATAATAACGTAATCGAATTTAAAAAGGCTTTTTATATAACGTAATTATCTTCTGATAAGTTCTTGTATCGTAAAAAAATATATAATGTTTTTATGATCCGTATATACCTTGATTTGGTACATGTTGTTTTTAAGATAATATCTAAATTCCTTAAAGGCGTTAACAATAACTAGGAACTCCTTATCGTAGATAGGGTAATTTAATTCGGCTCTATGTAATTTATAGGAATAAAACGTAATTAGGTAAAGTTTCCTTAATAGTTTCGGTATTTAATTATAGTTCCTAAAGCATAGTCCGAAATATCGGTTTCTAGCTTAACTAATCGCTTTAGGTCGTATATAATCAGTACTGGTTTATTGGTAAAAGCGTTTTTAATTTGCTGGCAAGCTATTTTCTTTTTTAAAGTCCATTTAAATAGTTTATTTTTTTTTTTAGTAAATTCTGTTAATAGCATAGCTATTTTGCTAAAATTATGTATGAATCGACGATAATAATTGGCAAATTTAAGAAATATTTGTATTTCCTTAATATTAATAGGTTATGCCCAATCCTTAACTGTTAATAGCTTTTTGGGATTTATGCGAATTTGTCCTGGTATAATAATATGTTTTAGGAATTTAATTTCTTGCTGGTGAAAATGGTTTTTTTCAATATTAACCAAAAATTTGACGTCTTGTAATACTTATAAAACCTGATAAACGTATTTTTCGTATGTTGTTTTTTGGTTTCTGAATAGATAAGAATGTTGTCGAGGTAGCAGATAACAAAAATATCCAGGTATTCTTTAGCATATAGTTTATTATTCGTTAGAAGGTTGCTGGTACGTTAGTTAGTTTTATAAGGGTAATTAGGTATTCGTATAAGTTATATTTCGTTTTAAAGGCTATTTTTTATTCGTATCCTTTTTTGATCCGAATTATGTTGTACTTATCTCGTAAATCGATAGCTGTAAACTATTTTGCTCCTTGTAAGCGATTCTTTATTTCAGTAATTAATAGTAACAGCGTTTTGTTTTTAATGGTAATATCGTTAAATTGTCGATAATGCATTATTAATCGAAACTTTTCTCCTTTTTTCGATACGAAAAACATAAGGTATTTAATTGGTAATTTGGAACGTCGAATCCATTTTTTTCGAAGCCTGTTTTCGAGGTAATCGCGGAATATATGTAGTTTTACATAGTTTAAGTTGTATATCGGATAAAAGGCGGTATTTTTGCCATCTTTAAAAATTATTTCGTGGTCCTATTTGTTATATTTTGGCAATTTGGTATCGAATTCCTTGTTAAATAATTTGTCGTATTTGTAGTACTGTAAAAATACTTTAGTTATCTATTTTGGTAACTTTTCGGGCGGTTATTTTAGATCGTTATTTATCTGCTTAAATTTTGCTTTAAGGTTAGCAATAATACGTCGTATTTTTCGGTTATGCCTTTTTTTTTTAATATGCCGTATTGCTTTTGGTAATAAGGTTTCTGCCGTTTTTTTATGCCGATACTTATTTATCTTATTGATCGAATATTAAGATTTTTCGTCGTTTAGTTTATCGTTAAAAAATAAATCGTAATTTATTTTGTAAGTTTTTTAGTTAATAACCGGGTTATACTGTTTTAATCATGGCAAACTTAGAATTAAATCGAAGTTTTCGATAACGATAACGTCGAAATTAATAATTTATCTTTTTCTTTCGACAAAAGTTTGAAGATAATTAATTTTATATCGGATTTATTTATCGTTATAGTTAAATATTTAACCTTCGGCGTTTTCGACCTCGTAAAGGTATTTTTTGTTTTTTCATAATAGCTGTAACTCGTTCACTATTTTTAGGACAATATAATTGCTTTTTGTTGCGCCGTAGTTTATAAATGCAATATATCGCTTATTTTTAATTCGTATTTGTACCGTAATAAGTTTTTTTCGTGCTATTCGTATCGCATCTAGAGCTTTTTTAAGGTATTGCTATTTACCTTCGTTTTTTCTGCCAGCTTGGGGCCCCGTTACAAGTGGCTTAGGTTTTTTAGGTTGTTTTCGAATTGTTAAATTCTTTTTCTAAATTTTTGGTTCTTATTTTGTATTTATTTTAACTGCTGTTCTTGTCGGTATAGCGTTGCTATTAAATATTCCACTTAGTTTTGGAACGTTTTTTTAGTAATGTATTTTAGCTTTGGAGTTTTTTAATTCGAAAAGGAACGAATTTTCTCCTGTATAGTTAATTGCTTTTTTGGGTTTTCTGTAAAGGCTAGTTAAATTTGTAAATCGGTGATTATTTTTTAATAATGTTTTTTTACTGTTTTTTGGATTAGTTTTTTTACGTCTGGTAATTGTACTATTCGTAATAGCATTGGGGTTTATATGTAGGGTAATGCTTTTTTTCTGGCCAGCTTTTGGTAACCGCCAGTTCGTCGATCTTTTTTATCGTTACGGCTTTTCGTATATAGCGATATTACCTTTAATCCTTATGATTATTTTCAGTTCGATTCTTAAAATCGAAACCTTGTCGCTATATGCGTATAATTCGTCGTGCGATATATTCTTTCTCGTCCTCGTATACTTCGTATTGCGGTCGTCGACAGCTGACCGCGTGGAGTTTTCCGTGTCGATCGGATTTTCCTAGGTATAGGTTTTCGTCCTATCTTCGGTATTTTTTTAGCTATGCGTTAAGTTTTAATTGGTTGTTTTTTTGTTGCCGTTTTTGCTGTATACGGGTAAGTGGCTTATCGTCGCTTAGTTCTTTCCATCCTTCGTGTTTCTGTAGTTATTGGGTAACAGTAGGTTTAATAGTTTTAGCTTTTTTGGCCTTTTTAGCTTTTGCTTAGGCTAGCTTTTTCGTTTTTTTTATTCCCTGTTGCACTTTAAGGAAAGGGTTGTTATTGTTTTTGGTGCGGATTATGTTAATCGTTTTTCTGTTGCCAGGTTCCTTTTTATATTGATTTTTAGGAACTGGAACTTAATGTACCTTTTTCGGGCTTTTGCATTTTCGTGCAATATGTTCGAGCTTACCGTAGTTATAATAAGTAACGGACTTCTTATTTTTCGATTAGATGGTTTTTAATTTTATAAACCCTGGTTAAATTCCATAAAAAATAAAAAGCGTAAAACGTTTTCGCCCTTAATTAACTTCTTGGAATTTGGACCGTGAGGCGAATTGTTTACGTCGTTCTTGTCGTCGTTTAAATTGTCGATTGTCGATCTTTACAGCTTCGGCGATGTATTTATTAAATGCATTAAATCGTTCAATTTTGATAATTTCGTTTTTAACATTATTTTTCAGCTTTTTATAAAAAACGTCGATTAGGGTATCGTCTTCATCGTCGACCCATACTGCCTTAAATATAAGGTTCCTAAACTTAACGGCGTATTTAAAAGCTGGTCCTTTTTGTTTAAGCTGTAAAAGGTTTTGCGCAGCTTTTCGTTTTATATCCGAGTTGTCGAAATTGTCCTTAAGTTTTTATTCGAAATTGACGTAACTTTCGAAAATCTTTTTGGTAGCCGTTTTTTGGTCGTTTTCCGCATTTTCCAGGTAATTTTGCAGCGTAGGTTTAAACCAATTTAAAGCGTTTCCTTTTAGGAATTTTATTATAATAAGGATTCTGTCGGCGTTACTTTCGATTTTTTCCAATCGTAAATATATTTTGGCCTGGGTTAAAAAACCTTAAACGCTTTTTATGCCATCGTAAAGTTCGGGTTTTTTAACTTTAAGTTTTGGAATAACAATTGTTAATACCGAATCGACTAAAACGGCGGCTTAAACAGTAAGCTATCAAATATGGGCCTTAAGTTATTAAACGCATTCTTACAGTTACTAAGCTAAAGTAAAAACGGTAGCTTCGGCGCTGGTCGACATTTTAACAATATTAAATATTGCTTAAAGTTTGACAGTATTATTAAATAAAAGCTTGTAACGTATAACGGCTATAAACTTAACTAATTATTAAACTTAATTGTACGGTTTATATTAATAATAATATCGTAAGAATTTAAGTAATAAAACGATAATTACGTTTAGTAATAACAGATGTAAATTTAAGTAATTAAGTTATAATTATAAGCTAATATTATTTAACTTAAATTATAAGAAATAATAAGTATATATATCCTAAACGGGATTTCCTTAAATCCGAAAATCCATTCGAATCTATACCACACTGATTCGTTTAAATCCGTGGATCCATTCGGATCCACGTTACGTAACCTAAGATCTTGCATCGGAGGTAATCCATATAACTTCCGACTATCTCCCAATAGGCCAAGCTTGTTTGGTCATAATACTATATACTTACGGGCGATATACTGGCTAATAAATTAACAAAGGCCCTATTACGAAAACCTTTCAAGTACTTTCAAAAACAGCTAAGATTAATGGATATTACGGAAGCCATCGATCGGCGGAGTAACAACCTGCAAGTAATTTCAAAGGAAAAATTGGCTGATTGGGAGGATTCGATCGCCGGAGGAAAGGTGGAATGGAACGCTGCGGCTCTAGGAAGTGATGAAGTGTGACGGTCAACGCCGTGACTGCGTCGAGGCGTTGAGGGGGTATGTCAGCTAGCAAGGGGTGCGCTAGCACCCCATATACGATAAGCGTCCCTTTGATCGGAAGATATATGTTCCGTGGCTAGGTTACTTCAAAGATCAGCACGCGTTGCGAGAGTGCACGCAACTAGCAAATTAATACAACACAACTGATGTCCCCTATATCTGACAGTATCCGGTTTCTGCACCTTCTGCAGCATGTATGGTGCCGCGAGCACATCCCCCGCTAAGAAACCCATAACGGATCGATCAGGTAGTACCTCACCATGCACCTATGTAAGTAATCCATGCGACTTAGACATGAAAAGGAAATGCATGCCTTTCGCCATCGGCGCCAGTATTGTTGCTTCTACGAACTCATACTCGTAGCCTTCCCCAAGCTCATGTCGTAAAGCTCCTGTTACATCATCAAGGATATCAGTAGGGTGAAGAACCAAACGTGCCGGTGGAAATTACCCGTCTGTGACCCGCATATCTAGAAACAGGGTTACATCATCAACTATAAGCCTCAATGAGCGCCGGCGGATTATCGATGGTATTGTGAGGAGTGGTAGCACTCACACTTGCATTTGTTCAGCAGCCAGAAGGCAAAGGAACTTCATGATTTTGCGCCAACGGCAACCGATCCAAGGGTTGTGCGTGTTCCAGCCCGACTGGCTAGACTGGGCTTGTTAGTGCTTGGAACGCGGTGATACCCGATGCTATCCGCAACGGAAATCCAATCCAGGCAGTAATTCGTTCAACGCTCTGGAACGGAGAAGGGCGCACTACTGGCATTACGCAGCCAAGTAGCTTAGAACAAGAGCGTTTGATTCGAGCAACGTATTAAAAAGCTGGCCTTTCCATGTACCTACACACTATTTTGAAGCTCACGGAACGGGGACGGCGGTCTGAGACCCGTGTGGAGGGAAGGGCTATTTCGGCTGCATTTGAAGATGTCCGCTCCCCTTACGATCCAATCATAGTGTACGTTTCCTCTCTCGTCATAGCTATGATAGTGATGTCTTGTGCTGAAAGAAAACCAGCGGCGCGGTTAAGGGCAACCTCGGTCACTTAGGAGACACCAGCGGCATCGCGTGGATGGTCAAAGCGCTCTTGGTCCTCGAAAAGGGTACAATCTCCCCCAAACGTGAATTTTGAAAAGCTCAACCCTAAGATCGATGCTCAGTCTTGGGGGCTCCACGTAAGTGCAATCGATGGCGTCACGCGATGTTCCATGTATTGTCTGTCATTTGCTGTTTCCATATCCCCTTCAATTTGGTGTACGTCTCTGTGTTAGGTGATAATTCGTTAACGTTCCGTCCAGTTCCCCCCAAGGATAGTGCCCGTGGCCAACCGAAGATCTCCGGATAGTTTCCATCAACTCTTTTGGATACGGAGGCGCCAACTGCCATATTGTGATGATGATGCCTACCATTATATGCAACGCAGGTCATTATCTGGTAGGCACCGTACAATCATATCTCCACCGTGTGGCAGCGGGGGAGTCTCCTATTTGCGAGATGGCCCTCACCGGTCGAAAATAGGATTTGCGCGCGGAGTATGCCGATACCCAAGCTCCTTACCAGTTCCGTCGCCGGTAAAGATGGCATCAACAGAATAGTGAACAGATGTAGGGATGGATCGCCGCAACTCAACTAAGTTACTGAGCAAAAAAGAAAAAAGGCTCGATGACCTCGCTTATACACTGCACAATCACCGAACGCACTCCCTTGGGTGGTGTCACAGTTGAGCTGATCGTGGAAAAGATTTCATAGAGTTGTGGGAAGTGATAATTGTCATCGATAGATCGTGCTCTAGAGAGCAGTGGCTAGAGTGCTCTATATATACTTGTGGGAGCCCCATAACAGCGTTGTTGTGGGGTGCCTATAGGTCCCTGGGGCTTGATGACTAAGCTAGCAACCCCTATTCTGCGACACACCCCCCAGATGAGAGGGAGATGCTCCCTTGAATCTGTTAAACGTAGAGCCATATGATCCCTAGATAGCTATATTAACAAAAATAAATGAAAAAATCACGTATTTGACGCGAATTGGGTGTAATAACAGAGGGGTAATCCGTATGTGTTAGGTGATCTGGGGGAGTTATATTTGTGTGCTCTTTTCCCCTTATTGCTTATGGCAACAGGTAACGAAAAGTGGGTCCCGCTTTGCGTATGCGCGTACTTATCTGCTGAATTGTTAACGCTGTAACGCTTGTTTTCTTTTTCCTTTTTTCGGTTCGAACAGCTGCTTCGTAAGCACCCCAAGCTAGGAAGAGATGAGCGCGAGGTTAACGTTATGTGTGCAGATTATTACTATCATTATTACCATTACCACCAGCACCAGAAGTAAGTGTTTTCCCTATGTATTGTACGTATGCTGCGTGCTTTGCGAGCTACGGAATGTGCTGACGGATGATCTACAGCTATTACCATTAATACCACCACCATTAACGTAAGTATATGCTGTTCCTGGGTGCCTTTTTACAGATTGGCTGACAGTGATTATGGTAGATGCCTTCCCGCGCGTAGCGTGCCGCTGCCGCTCGCGCTCGCGCTGCTCGCGCCGAGCAGCTCGCCGCCGAGCGCACCGCCCCCGCCGCCGCCGACGCTGCCGCTGCCACCGAGGCCGCCGCCGCCGCAGCCGCCTCCGCCGAGCGCGAGAGCACCCCTGCTCCCGTTCCGCCTGCGCATACGCCCGAGCCTCCTGCTCCTGGTGGGGCTTCGACTCCCGCGCGGCCTCCGCGCCAGCGTCCCGCGCAAGGCGCGCGCCGTGCCGAGCCCTACCTCGGTTGCCTGCGCTCCGCGCTCGCCGGGCGCTCCAACGGCATATATTTCGACGCTGCCGTAGGCAGCCGCTGCTGGCGCTGCGCTTCCGGGCACACCTACGTCCCGGTGTGCGTACCTCCTGCTCCCAGGGAGCTTTTCCTTCTGCTAACTGTTGATCGTAGCCCTGCTAACGTCCGTCCCCTCGCCGTATATGTTTTTCCCTTGCTTACCCCGCTTCCGTATTCCGGGGAAAGTGCTAACAGTGATTACAGGATATCGACCGCCTGCGCGCGTCGATTTGCGTACTCTTAGAAAAAAAAAAAAGGAGGAGGAAAGGGGCAGCAGCAGCAGAAACAGCAGGCCGCGCCTACCGGTGGCCCTGCCGCCGTACGCGCGCAGGTGCTGGCCCTAGTTGGGCAGATCCTAGATCTGCTCCTGCCTTAAGTGCTGCAGCAGCAATAGCAATAGTAATAACAGCAATAGCTTGCTTTTTTTTTTTCTAGTTAGTTAAAGAAGGTTTGCCTTTAAAGTTCGAGCCTTTAATAAAATGTTACGTATTTTATTTTGTTTGCTTTTAATAATTTCCCGAACGTATTGCCGTAAGTTGTATAGATTAAAAAGTAAACTAAAATATTTAAATTGTTATTTAGAAAACGCTTTTGTTAAATAGTTAGCAAATATTTTAGCTGTAAGTAAATAAATAACGTTAAATAATTTTCAGCTTTATTTTTAACGGAGTTATATATTCTGTACGTTTACGTAATGCAGCCGAATAATAATTTTTCCGTTTTCTTTAACTACCAGTTTAATCGTTTACTGATTATTATGAAAAATATTCCAAGTTTAACCCAATTTTAACCTTAAATCTTAAAATAAGCGTTTAAAAGTTATAGCTTCCTTAGAGGTATGTTTTAACGCAAGCAGTTTAACTTTTATTGTAAAGGTCGTTACTGTTGCCTAACGAGCTATTTTTTATACGATCGCTTTTCCGAAAAAGGTTATTATATAGCCCTAGAAAAAACGCCGCGTTTTTGGATTATCGGCAAATGATGCGTTTCCAGCGATTAACAGAATTTGGGCTTTTTCGCTTACCCTTTTATATACGATCGCGAAAAATCGTATATGGTAAAAATAGCGGATTATCTTATTAACAGCTTTGATATATTTAGTTAATAGGTTTATTAGAAATTTTAATAATAGAGATATAACAAAAACTACGTTTGGATGGATTATTACTGCAGTATATAGAATAAAACTTATACGCTTTTAATAACCCTTAATCTAGTTTTTAAAAGTTATTTTACTATTAGAAACGAACTTTTTCATCCTTAAGGAGGTTAACGATACGTAAGCGTTATTTGCTAACCCAAAACGAATGGCGATCTTTTCGATATAAAAATCGTACGCTAAAATAATTTATTTCTTTGATTTATCTTTAATTACCCGAATACCAAAAAACCAGCTTACTTTGTCCTAATTCTTAAGCTTGTATACTTCTTTTAACCTTTAAATTAACTAATCGGTTCTGGATTAATATTTTTAGTAATAAAAAAATAACAAATCGTCAACGAAAAACATAAAAATAACCGTACGCTGTTCGTCGTAAAACAGGTACGGCTTTTTTGGAGATAAAGTAAGCCTTAATTTCTGTAAGGTAGGGAAAAATTTCTGATATTATAGCAAAAGCGAGTTTTTAAGCCCATATAAGGCTTTTTCGATCTTCGCGTATATACCGCTTTTTTTAAAGCCGTTTGGAAAAACGCAGATTACTGGGGCATATCCCTCCCGGAAAGCGTTTAAAAATATTATTTTTATATCATATTAACGGGCTTTCAAGTTCTTTTTAGCAGTTATAGCTATAACAGTTTTGAAAAACCTAACTGCGAGCGTAGCAGCATATATGCTAATAATCGAGTCGGCTTTTTAGAAATCGTTACGTACGTAGATACGTAATTTGCAGCGTTTCAGCCAGCTATTTTTATCAAATTTATATATATGTCACGGCGCTGATCGTCTCTAGGGGCTAGGTAAAGTATTCTGTTGTTGCACGGAGGAAAAAGAAGGAAACTATCTCAAAGACGCGGAGCGCCTGTACCTATATAGCGTTATGGCTGCTTAGCTAAGCCGTAACGTTGGTGCCGTAACAGTAGCTCCTCCTTTTTAAGGCAGTTGTCCCTAACTGCCTATAGGAAAAAGAAAAAACTGCATAATACAAGCCGCTTTATCCCGGGTTCGAACCGTAGGCCTTCCGCAACGTGTTTGGCAGGCCTGGTACGTTGCACAGGCAGCGTTGTGCGCGCGCTGTGCAGGCGTTGTGTGGCCGTTGCCGGGGTGCCGCGCCGGAATGCGGGGTACGACGCCGGCTCCGGGGACGGGGTGATGATGTCGTTATGCCGCAAGCGTTGTTAACGCGTATGGGAATTCTGCTACGGCCCTTTATTTCCCCCGCAATATAAATACCAGACCTTCTCCCAAACTTTTTCCATTCCTTCCTTTATTCCTTTAAGATCGTTGTATTATTATTATAATTATACCGTAACGCTTATCTTTCGTTTTCTTTCCGCTGCCTTTTTGTCGTTTTTGATTACCGCTTTACGCCGTTTCCCCGTTTTTGTCGCGATATTTCCTCGACTTAACGTTACCTACGCCGCGCCCGTACGCGTTAAGCGCCCCTATATAATATGCTTCCGTTATGTTATCCTTAATTACGACCCCGACGAGGGTTATATGCCGGTGTTCCGTTGCTGCTTTGCGTCCGCCGCCACTGGCAAGTGTATGCTTTGTACTAAGCGCCGTAAGGCCTGCTAGCTTGTGAGTCCTGACGCGTTGCAGTATTAACTTTGTGCTGCCGTAACGTGTTTGTTTCGCTAACTTTGCGATATTTAGCCGGCGGAAGGCGTCCAAGGCGACTTCCTGGACTTTAAGGTCCTGTTCGAATGGGCTAACTTTTACTTTGGTATCGATCGCGATGTTAATGGCGACGCCATCCTCGACGCCGACAGCGACGAGGTTTACGAGCATAACGACGGCTTCCGTTTTAAGGTTTATGGCGCGGTTTTCCGCTTGTGCACCGCTTTCGAAGCGGTTGAAAAGATGTACCGTTCCGCCTTCGGTACGACGGGTGCTAAGAAAAAGGTTAATTTCGTTTTGTGGTCCCGGTTACGTCGCTAACACCCCTTTTAAAAAAGCACCACCGACTATCCCGCCTAGGTGGCTGCCCGCCGTACTTTTATGTAGGTGTACCACCCCCGCCTTACTGGTAACACCGTAAGTATATCGCGAATCGTACGTTACGGTGCCGTACCGTTAACGTAATATTATTAGACCGACGTTTAGATCGATTTTTAAAAGAAGGAAATCGAGTGCCGCCTGGTGCCCGGTAACGAAGGCTACCAGCTATGGGCTTTGGCTAAGCGCGTTTTTAAAAACGAGATGTCCGTTGCAGTTACCGTAGGTCTGGGTTTTGCCCAGGCGGCCGCCGATATGGCAACGTTTTCCTTGTATCTTGATGGCTTTTAGTTATTTTCGAGGTATCGATGTACCGTATTCCCTTTTATAGTTGGGTTACGCGGCCGCTGCGTGGTCGTTGTTTTGGCGTGCTGTTGTTTTGCCGCTTTGGCTGTGGTTCCGGTATTTGTGGTATTAGTAAAGTTCGTGCTCGTGATTTTTTTTGTAGTTTAGCAATTTATGGTGCTTATCGTGGTACCGTTGCAGCGTTAGCTTAATAAAACTTTTTTATTTTTATTCCGCCTTTTTTGCGTTGTTTACGTGTTAACGCCTTATACCTTACCTTCCGCGTTTACTTTGGTTATCTTTAGTAATTTCCTGTAAAGGTTTAAATTAATAGGGGGGTTTTGGCTTATTAGGATTATTCCTGTAAAATTTTGTTATGTTAGAATTGCAGCTTTGAAAGTTTTTAACCGGTTTTTAAGTAAGGCGATGTAGATGTAGTTATTTAACCTTGTACTGGAAGCCCTGTGGGAAATTTTTAAAACTTAAAATCTTTTCAAAATGCTATTTAACGTTCTTCTGGCTTTTATTATCCGAAACAATAACGCTTTCCGTATGTATATCCCACTTTTCGTTAACGCTTTCCTGGCTTAAGAGCCCTGGTTTATAGCGCTGGACCAGAAAGGTATGGAAAACTGGGAATAATTTGTAATGCGTTGGAAGCCGTACGACAACGGCCCGGGGGTATACTTTGGTAATGGCGAATGGGCTTATCCATTTGTTGCTAAGCTTATTACTAGGTTTGCCAAACTTTATATAGCGTATGTTTACTTATACGTATTTTTTTTCGATAAACGTACCGGCGTCGGAACGGTATCGGTTTGCTTACTTTATATACCGGTCCTGTGATTCCGCTATTAGGGCTTTAACCCTTTCAAGAATTCGTTTTAATTTATCCGCATAATATATTGCTTTGTTATATTCGTTCTGTTACGCTGCCGTTTTGGGGGCGTCCGCCGGGCGTAGCGGCTTCGTACTTATAGTAGGGTGGAAACCGTAATTCGCGAAAAAGGGCGATACGCCAATAATTTCCAATACGTGGTTGTTATTAGCGAATTTAGCTAAAGGGAGCTAATTTACCCAGTTATCCTAATAAAAGGAGCAGTAACCCCGGAGGTATTGTTTTATTGCTACGTTAATTACTTCGGTTTGGCCGTCGGTTTGCGGGTGATACGTTGTTAAAGTTCGAAGCGTAACGCCTAAACGTCGGCTTAACTTTTTCCAAAACGTAAAAACAAACTGCGTATCCCGATCGGATATTATCGTAGCCGGGATACCATGTAGGCGGTATATATCCGAAACGAAAGCGTCGGTAAGGCTTTTTGCAGATATATCCGCCATAGGTGCAAAGTGGCGTAATTTTGTAAGGCGGTCGACGATTATAAGGACGTATTTATAAGTATGCCCGAACTTTTTATAAGGGGGAAAAGGGTTAACGTAATTTACCGATATGTCGTTTTACGGGCGAAATGGTACCGGTAAAAGATCGAGAAAACCGGCTGGCGACGTTTTGGACGCCTTAATACGACGGCAAAAGTGGTAACTTTATATAAACGTAATTACGTCCTAGGATAAGCGTAGCTAGTAATAATTCTGCCGTAATAAGTTGTACGTTTTAAAGCGTTTAAGATAGCCCGTAAGCATTACGTTATAGTTACGGTAAATTATTTAAAGCTTAAAGGCGTTATTATTAGGTATAAATAACTTATTTCGGACGTAAATACGTTTTTATACGGCTTTGTAATCGGTTTTTGCAGCCTTAAACGCTTTACGGATACCTTATTTGAAACGCCTGCAACCCGGGTCCGCTAACGTTATCAGGATATCGTTGGCCAGCGCTGACGATCTGTAAGCATTGTCGATTAATGCGTTTATCGGTTGGCTAACATTAATTGTATACGCCTTTAAAGGAAGTGCCTATCGATCGGGTAAAAGCATCGTCCTATATCGGTACGCCACCTTATTATCGACTGTACTGTTACGATCCGCCGGCTGCGCGCCGGGTTAGCGAAATAAGGCGTCCGGGATTATAGCTTTCGTTTTTGGTCTGTAAACTATCTGGAATCGGAAGTCGTTAAGGAATTCGGATTAACGAACCTAGCGTTAGTTTAAAAGTTTCGTAATGGCGAAATGCTGGAGATTTTTATAATTAATAATAACTTTTATAAGTTTTTCGATTCCCTGTAATTCCGGGCGTTATTTTTCGAATGTTTTGATAATAGCTAATAGCTTTTTATCGTAAATCTCGTAATTGTATTTTGCAAAGTTATGTTTAGCCGAAAAAAAGGCGACCGGCCGTAAGATATTTTGCGTATTATATTGCGAAAAAATTCCTTCCGAGGCCTAATTAAAAGCGTTAGTTTTTAAAATTATTCGGCGTCGGGGGTCGTAATAAGATAGTACTGGGGTTATCGAAAAGGTATTTTTTAACCGTTGGAACGCCGCCTTTGCGTTATTTGGAAGCACGCCGGTCCATTTGGCTTTGTTTATTAAAGCGGTAAAGGGTTTGGCGATTAATGAAAAACCCTTTATAAACCGACGATAAAAATTTGCAAAGCCGAGGAAACGTTGTAATTCCCGTAACGTTCTGGGGGTTCCCATTTTTGAATAACCTTTACCTTGTCGGGGTTTATAGTAATGCCGTTAGTAAATATTATTAAGCTTAAATACCGTATTTTCGTAACGTTAAATTCGTACTTCCGGATGTTTATTGTTAGTTTTACGTTAATAAAGCGACGTAGTATTTCGCGTATATGGCCTTTATGTTCCTTTCTGTTTTTGCTATATATTAAGATATCGTTAAGGTAAGCTGTAATATATTTGTTTAAAAGGTCGAAAAGGGTATGGTTAATATAGTGTTGGAAGAAATTCGGGGCGTTAGTTATGCCAAAATTTGCTATTAGGCATTCGAATAGGCCGAACCGGGTTATAAAAGTTGTTTTTTATTCGTCCTTTAGGGCGATACGTAGGCGGTTAAAGGCTATAACGATGTCGAGCTTAGTATATACCCGCGCCGCGCAAAAGGCGTTTAGGATTTTGCGGATTAAGGAGATCGGATAACGGTTTTTTATTGTGGCGTTATTAAAACCCCGGTAATCTACGTAGATACGTATACCGCCTTCCGGCTTTTTGGCGAGCAAAATAGGGGCTGTTACGGAAAAACTGTTAGGGCGGATGAAGCCTTTTTCTAGGTGGTTATTGATATATTTCCGTACCGTTAGTAGTTCGTGCGGGGATATGGCCCGTGCCTGATTATATGGTGGCGTTTGGCCCGGGAGCAGTTCGATTTTATGGTCGAAGGGTTGGTGCGGTGGTAGGGCGTTAGCGTTACGGGGTTCGAACGCCTTCGTTAAATCGTAGTACTTTGGTGGCAGCGTTTTTAGAATTTCGGTTATCGTTGCGGGTGGCTTGCTATCGAGGTTTTTTTATATATCTTTTTCGGTAACGCGGCGTAGTTAGAATATTTCGGCTATTTAGTTATGGAAAGCCCGTAACTTAGGGGGTATAATATCCGGATCGACGTTGTCGTTTTGCATAAGGATGTTGCGGAAAACCGCATTAGGTGCTAACGACATTACTTCGTTAGCGGAAAGCAGTTGCGATAAGGAGGCGGCGACATCCCGTAAGGCGTTTGTAAAAGCAAAAAACCTGGCTAGGGGTATGGAGTTAATTACGACGTTTTTTAGGCGGTAAAACGTTAGGAAGTTGGTAACGCGAAAAGAGCGCATTTCGATTGGTGCGCCGGGCTGCTGGATATAAAGGAGTAAGGTGGCAAAGGTAGGAGGCGGGCTTGTTGGGGCTGGTAATAACGGAAATTCTGATATCGTTTTATAATCGATATGTATCGTATCTGCGGATTAGTCGATCGATAGATTATGTTTACGGAGCTAGGGCAGTCCGAAGATAATATTAGGGCCGTTTAAGGGCTAACGATATAAGGTAACCTTTTTTGTAACGGACCTTATCCGGAATTGGATCGTACATGCAAAAGTTACGGAACCGGCTATAATATTATCCGTTAACCTAAGCTAGCAGGGTCGGAAAATAAAGTAGGAAGGAAGGTTATTTTAGCGCGCAAAATTATTATCAATAAACTTTATAAGCGAGCAACCGTAGTTTACCATGGACCGTGCCGGCAGCATAACGCCATCGGGAAGCTACAGTTAAAACGAAAATAAAAAAAATATATTGGGATTTATAAAATGTATATATAGGTCGGGTTTATTATTATCTTAATAATTCGATGGAAGCCTTTAATTGCGACTTATCTTGGAGGTTAATTTTTCCCCTGCTGCGGATCGCCGGCGTTACGTAGCGGTGCCGTAAGCGGTACGCCCGTAATGGCAGGTTGCGGCCGGCGGTTAAGGCAAATAAAGGAATAATGCCCTTTTTTTCCGCAGTATATATAAAGGTTTAATCTGCGTTGGTATTGCCTTTTTTTTTTGTTTAGGGATCCGCGGGGGTTATTGCTTTTGGTGGTTACGCCGTTTAGTTGTATAGGTTCGGGTTTTAACGTTTTTGAATCGTTATTAAAATGTTGTAATGTCGGAACGTTATTGCTAGGGGCTTTAATTATACGTTTACGAAAAGCCTAGTTCGTTATATTGTTAGAAAGGTCCTTAAGTAGGCGTATTTATACCGCGTTATTTTCGGGGTTTAGGCGTTATACTTACGGAACGAGGGTTTCTTAGAAAGCTCCGATAATTTTTTGTTGCAATGCGATAACGCGTAGAGCCGGCGGTTGCCGGCTTTGGTTAGCCAGGCGTACAAAGGTATTGATGAAGTCGGCGAACGCCGTTAATCCCTGTTTTAGGGCTTGGAAGTTTTTATGGGCCTGCGCCAGAACGTCGACGGTGATATAAACTTGGTTCAGGAATAATAATATATCCCTTACGTTACGTTAGTCGTATGCCTACGCTTTAAGGCTTAGGAGATGTGTTGTTACGTTATTTATTTTATCGCGTACGTGTGAATAAGCGTCGCCTTAGAATCGTTAGGCAGTATACATAATATGATCCGCTGGAGATAGGTAGGCGTTTTGGTTAATAGCGAGCTTTAAGCGTACCAGTAAGCGCCAGTTAGTATATTCCTTTTGACGGACTATTAGGTCCTTAGCGTCGCTTTTAAAAACCGGCGGCTTCGAACCGCGCAAGTGTTAGTTTTCCGCTATACCGAAAAGGGATTAAAATGCCGGTAGGGCCTGGTCCGAACGGAACTGTTGCGAAGCCGTTAACGGTTGGGCCGAAAAAGGTTACGGGCCGTTGGCGTTATGGTGGCGGTATGTAAAATTATCGGGGCTAACATCCGATGGTTTTGTTGGGGTGTGAGTAAACGCTGTTGGCGTATCGTAGGAAGATGGGGTTGGCCGGGATAAATGTTCCGCGGCTGCCAAACGTTCCCGTAGCTGCGCATTTTCGATCGTGGCTTGCTTTGCCTGTTGTAACGACCGTTTTGCGGTAGTTAGCCGTTTGTGAAATTGGTGGTTTTTTTATAACGATTGCTTTACGGCCGCGATACGTTCCTGTAGTTGGCTTTGTTCGTATTGCAAGCGTACGTAGTTATTTTCGAAAGTTGTAAAAGCGTTTTTAAGAACCTTTTAAGGTTGTTTATAAACTTCGAAAAGTTTGCTTAATGGTGTAAAATCGTATGTAAGGCGAGCCGTAACGGCAGCTAAATAAGGGAATTTATAGAAAAATTCTTGGAAATTTGTAGGTCGCGGCGGTAGCGTTATACCATTGCTTTGCGCCTATTTAGGAGCTGGAATATTGGTACCTGTAGTGCCCTTTTCGGGGGTTGGGATATCTGGTAAAGTTATGGTAAGGATGCGACGTATTAGCGGCGGACTTGGAGTTTTTCGAGGTTTAAGTTAAGGCGAGGTAATGGTAAGCCACCAAGTTTGTTTTTTTAAAGGTGCAACAAATTGTTACGGCGCTGATCGTCTTTAGAGGCTGGGTAAAGTATTCTGTTATTGTACGGAGGAAAAAGAAGGAAACTATCTTAAAGACGCGGAGCGCCTGTACCTATATAGCGTTATGGCTGCTTAGCTAAGCCGTAACGTTGGTGCCGTAACAATATAAATACTTATCTAAAAGGGATTAGCTTGAACTTAGCTTATATAATCGGTATTTTCTTTTATACCCCGCGCTTTATGAACGTATAAATTTTTCTTCTGGCGTTTTCCTTAAAGGCTTTACTTAGGAGGTACTTTTCGAGATCCTTCCAGTACTTCAGCGGCTTAGCTTTTAGCTAATCCTTATAGATCCTAGCTTTATCAGGTATAACGCTAAGCCGCTTAACGTTTTTCTGCAACGCTCTTGCTGCGATTATTATATAAAAGGTATACAGCTTTTTATATCTCTATTTTGCTGCATACTGCAATAACGGGAACAGGTAAATAACTTTCTCTAAGTTTCGATTTAAAGCTAAACATATCTCGCTGCTTCCATAAATTACGGTAGCGGTTACCGAATAAGCGCTACCGTTTTCAATGTTATCAAGATTTTTCCATTTTTGCAACCTTTTATTTCTGCGAATAAGTACTTACGGTTACTTTTCCTTGCTTTTTTTAGACTTGGAAATACGCGGGGCAGGGGCCTATTAATTACCGGGCGGTTCCTTATTTATTAAAGTCTCGAATTTAACTTTAAATAAAGGCAAATAAGCTAATTTACTTATAAAACCCGTTAAGTGCATTTTTCGAAAAGGTTCTTCCGTGCCTTTATTTTCGCTATCAGTCTACGGAAGCTCCGCAAGCTTAATTTTCCCAACAAGTAACTAAAAAAGCTTAGCAAACAACTAATCTTCGCTTTTTTAAACGCTTCCCTGGATTTCACTTTCCGGATCAGAAATATCTTCAAGGGTTAAAAATCCACGATCAACTCCAGCCTTGCTCAAAAATTCCTTTACCCCCGAATTCTAACCCTCCGGTTGGCCACCTGTTAAGTCTTTTAATTCGGAAATAAAGCTTCCTACAATCTTTAAAGTGCTATAATTAATATAAAAGTTATATTATGCGTTAAGTATATTAAAGATTAAATCTTTCTCAGCCCAATTTTCGGAAATATAAAAATTCTTTGCGAACTTCCGGCTTATAACTAAGGTAAACGTTTCCTTTTCTTCTTTTTTTAGCTAATAAAAAAATATCCTTATCGAATATAACGTTACGCGTAATAATAACCTAGCGGAACTCCGGCACTTATATTTAGTAAAAATGCCGTTTATTCGTTAACATAAAAACTATAGGATTTGTTTTACTTGCCGACGACGGATATATTATTTTCCTTAAATCTCCGGAAAACAAAGCAATGTTAGACATAATTTAGTTCCTTTAAAGTTTATAAAAGTTAAACAATTAAGCAGTAATTTTTAATTTGAAAGAAGATTTTGAAATAAATCTATAATTTGCCAATTTTCCCTGCCCGATTTAAGGAAAAGATGCGGTATTTTGATCGGCGAGACGACATTTTCCGGGGTATAAATAATTAATTAACTAGCCCCAACCCGGATACCAATAACTTAGCTGAATTTTAAAAATATATTACAATCTTAAAGCTAAATTAATAGAGGCCCAATATTAATCAATATAGAGTAACGTCCCACACAAGTGAACGGGACACACAAATAAGCGGGACACTTTTTCAGCCATTTCAACAACATATTTTCAATTGCCCATTTCTCAACAACCACAATATGAAGCGCCTTACAAAAGAAGCAAGAATGAACCTAGCTATTTAGACTAAAAAAGGAGACCCGAAACTTAGTTATAGAAAGCTTAGTTTTAATTATGAAGTACTATATACTACCTTAGAAGCGCGATTTAACGATAGACGCGCCCGAGCCGATATTACCTTTCCCTTGTAGAAATTGACGCCGACTGAAGAAATCGATTGTCGACCGAATCCTTGACCTAAATACGCAAGCGTTTCCTGTCCGGCTTCAGCACGTTGAAGATATAGCCAATATACTGCTAGCCCAGCGCGTTGTAGAACGCGTTGGAGTTAACTGGGCGTCGAACTTTGTTAGACGGCAAAAAAAACTTTAGACATGTTTAAATCGGAAGATCGATTATTAACAGGTTTTATACGAAAATCCAGAAATATTTCGTAAGTAGTTCGAACTTGTTCGGGTTATAATTACGAAGTACGGCATCGCAAAAGAGGATATTTATAACTTCGACGAAACTGGATTCTTGATGGAGCTTTTTATGGTAACGGGCATGGTAATTACCAGTGCTGAAAGACGTGGAAAACTTAAATAAGCGTAATAAGAGAATAAAGAATGGGTTACAGTTATTTAGGCTGTTAATTCCCAGGGTTGGGCTATGCCGCCATTTGTTATCATGGCGGGGAAAAATTATTTTAGGTTTTGATACCGCGATAACTTACTGCCAGCAGCCGATTAGAAGATTACATTAAGTGATAATGGCTGGATAACAAATAAATTGGGTCTCGAATAGATCCAGCATTTTGATAAACATATTCGGACGCGTACGAAAGGTTCGAAACGTTTCCTTATCTTCGACGGCCATAAAAGCCATTATTCGATTGAATTCGAAGAATACTGCGCCAATAACAACATTATTACGCTTTATATATCCGCGCATTTTTCGTATCGGTTTTAACCTTTTGATATATCATATTTTTCTGTTTTAAAACGCGCTTATTTGCGTTATATCGAAAACTTAATACGACGGTATTATATCTATATTGCTAAAGAAGATTTTCTCGCCGGCTTTTACGACTCGTTCCAAGCTACTATAACGTCCGATAACATCAAATCTGGATTCGCCAAAGCTGGTCTTGTTCCATTCGATCTTAATAACGTTCTTTTCGAATTGGAAGTTCCTCCAATTATGCCTACGCCGACCGTCTTCCCGTTAACCTCTGCCGGTTCTATTCGTTCCCCGCCCGCGAAGACCCTTAGGAATATTAAGGAAGTAACGCGGCAATTACGTTATTTGCAAAAGAAAATTGGAAACCAGCAGGGTGGCTCGTCAACTAGAATAGCTAAATCGGTTCATCTTTTGACTAAAAGTCACTTGTTAATTCTGCACGAAAATGTTTTTCTTCAGGAAGAAGATGTCTAATTGCGCAAAACGAACCACATTTTAAGCAAACGTCTTCAAAACAAAGGAACACTTACAATATAAGAGGGGTAAGCTCTTCTGGCTTAAAAAAAAAGGGGTAGTAAAAAAATGCAGCCAACAGCAGCTGGAAAGGGTCGTCGCAAAAGGGTTAAGACCAAAGAACAGAAGTATGGCGTCTGCGGCAAGCCTGGACATAATGCGCGTACTTATGTAGAAGTTGTAGATACGTTTAGCGAAAAAGAATCCGATTGATTTGAATTAATGCGATATATTGTTATTAAGTTATTTGAATTTGTTGTTCCGGAGTGCTAAAAAGTGTCTCGTTTATTTATGTGTCCCGCTTACTTATGTGGAACGTTAACCGAAATTAACATAATTCATTTCGTCGATTATAACTGAAAGCTATTTTATAAAGAGGTACTGTTTCGTAAATGGTTATGGAGTAACCACGTTGAAAGCAAAGATACCCGATATCTAGACGAAATTAAAACCTTAGAGATCGACGACTCTGATCAGCCGATTGTACTTATTAGCGTTATAATAGCTAAGCGATTAAAAGATAAAGAAAACAAATTTAAAGACGTAAAAAGGAATAAGATTAAGTATAAAACCGACGAAAATGATCGAATATACGAAGAATTTTTATTTTATAATATGGAAGTCGGCGCTTAAATAAATAACACCTTTTAAATAAAGGTAATACTCTTTAAATAAACGATGTTACCTAAAGGGATAATATTCTTATTTACAAAGACTTAATCGATAAGCATGTAATTAAATTTTGGGAGAAGAAAACCCGAGAAAATTCCAAGAAAAAGTTTGAGATTATTTGGTCCGAATTGATCGAAATCTGCCCAAATTTCGGAAAAGCTTTTAAAAACTTTATAGCCGCTAAAATTTTAGTGGTATTTAGTCGTAAAAATAAGAAAACGATTAAGATAACCGAGGCCGAAGTACGAGGATTAAAAGTTCCAGAAATAAGAAAACCCGTTAAGATCTTTTTTATAGATATCGGTTATAAAGTAAAAAGCTAGAAAAAAGCTAAAGTTTTATCGGTTTAATAATGTAATCCAGTTAAATATATTATCCCGTTATTTAAATTAGCAGTTAAAGTAAGTTAACGTTCCACACATATAAGCGCCACACACATATAAGCGCAACACTTTTTGACATCTTGCAACAATTAATCTAAATAACTTAACCACAACACATCAAATTGATTCTAATCAATCGTATTCTCTTTCGCAGACCGTATCTACAACTCCTAAACAAGTGTACGCATTATATCAAAGCTTGTTACGGACGCTATATTGCCATTCCTTCCTGCCAACCCGGCCCAACCGACCAGCGCCCAACGCGTCCAAGTTAATATTTCTCCCATTTCGTACGACCCAAAGCCGATCGACTAGATAACTATTTTCGACCGAATGCTTAACCTAAATACGCGAACATTTCTTGTCCGGCTTCAATACATTGAAGATATACGTCGGAGAACGTGTTATAGGATGCGTTAGAAGCGCGTTAGAAGTGTATTAGGGGACATAGGGAGTCCGTACGGGGCGTTTCGCGGGGCGTCTCGCGGGGCGTCTCGCGGGGCGTCTCGCGGGGCGTCTCGCGGGGTGTGTAGCAGGGCGTATGGCAAGCATATGGCAGGGCATGTCGGACTTGATTTCGCAATAACTCGAGATCTACGCAATTACACGATTAGAACAAACGTTTCCTAGAAAGATAAATACTTGCTATATAGGATGAACAAGTTCTTTTAGCCAGTAGAAAGGTTGTAGCAAAGAATTGTTGCTAACAGCTGCTGAAGTTGGGCAATTGCGGGCGGGTCGGCAGGAAGAAATGGCAATATAGCATCCGCAACAAGCTTTGATATAATGCGTGCACTTGTTTAGGAGTTGTAGATACGGTCTGTGAAAGAGAATATGATTGATTAGAATCAATTTGTTGTGTTGTGGTTGAGTTATTTGGATTGATTGTTGCGAGATGCCGAAGAAGTGTTGCGCTCATATGTGTGGGACGTTATAAAAATAGCAAAGACTTAATTAATAGAGTTATCGATATTAGAGCCGATTTTAGCGCTATAATCGCGTTATACGTTAAGCGATATGGATTGGTTATGCGATAAATCCGCTTATTATTTTTAAGCTTTAATTCTTAAAAGAGGACTTCGTTCGAAGACATAGTCGAAGTTCCCGTTTAGCCAGTTAGCTGATTAATTACTATTTTTTATTTATCGTTAATAATTATTACGTTACGCAGTTCCTAATATTAGGACTTAACTTTATAGTTAAATCGAAAATAACGTTTAATATGGACCGGGACGTAATGGAAGGAATCTTGGAGTTTGGCTCGTCAAAGATCATTATTTCCTTGATTTTTGCTGGAAAGGTTACGCGTAATATCCGGATTAATAAAAAGCCTAAAAAAGAATAGCTGGTAGAATAATAGGCCGCTTTATTAGCGAAAGTAGGCCTATAAGCAAAGAAATAAATAAATGCGTTATAAGCCTTTATATTTTGTTCGATTAGTAATATTTATGCCGATTAGGACTCGAAAACTATTTAGAAAGTTATCGGTAATAAGCTAGAACCCGGAGATAAGATCTTAGGCTAATTTAGCGACGAGAAACTGGCGTATACTTTATATAGAATATTGTAGGACGAAATATAACAGAAAATTAATAATGATCGGACCGTCCAGATTAATACGATATATAAACTTAAGTAGAAGAAAGTAGTTCCTGTCGACGATGCACTCTTTGATGGATTAGTACCTTTTAGAAACCCGAATTAGAAGGTTAAGAAATTCGAGAAGATTTAGCAAGTTATTAATTAAGATGGGAAAAAGCCCGATAAGTTTGATATCCTTGATTGCTTTATTACTTACATTTATTATTATTCCCCGAGGAACCCGATTTATAGAGGAACGCGCTAACAAAGTTTTTGATTAGTTAGGAGATAAATTTACCCGTATAAAGAAAACCTTTTTTAAGAAGATATTTTTTCTCAAAGAAGTTGCTTTAACCTGGGATTGGAAAAAGTATGGCAGAATTAAATTAAGTGTCGTACTAGATTCTAAAATTCGAACGATCTTTTATAAGGCATGGCAAGTTAAGGGCATAATAGTGCCGGCAAGTATTAAGGACAAGTTAATCGAAGTATTACGAATACATATCTAGCGAGATATTTTCGAATAGTCCTATGCTGCATATAAGAATGCCTGGTTCTTAATCGAAAAAAAGAATGGTAGTTTTCGATTAATTAATTTAACGACTAAATTCAATATTGTTATTTTGCGAAAATGCTTTTATGCCGGATAACTGCGACGAATATTTCGCGGATTTTGTTATATGCTTTATAATTATTTTGGTAGACTTTTTCTTAGGTTACGATTAAGTTATTTTGGTTCCAGTTAGTAAAGATCTTATTACGTTCGCGATATCGTTAGAATTTTTAAGGTATATTATTATGCTTTAAGGATTTACCAGCTTTGTAGCTTATTTTTGCCGCGTAGTTAGCAGGATTTTGGACGATTTAATACTTGATATAACCCGGTTATTCGTCGGTAACGTTAAGATTAAAGGCTTAAACATTAGATATAACGATAAGGAGATTTTTCTAGGAATTCAGCGATTTGTTTATAAGTATATCGTTAACATAAATAAGACCCTTTTTAACTATAAGCTTGCTAATATAACGATTAGTATAAAAAAGTTTTAATAATATTAAGAAATAACCGTTATAATCGGATTTTTTTACGGAACGAATAGGCGGCGACTAGATATAACTAAAGTAAAAAAGATCCTAAAAATTTAGCTATGTAAGAACGTTTTAGAAGTTAAAGTTTTTCTAAGTATTATTGTTTATTATCGAATATTTATTACGTATTTCGCTATTAAGACAAAACTTTTTATACGCCTTTTCCGAAAAAATTAACCTTTTATTTAGGGTTCGGATTAAAACCGCGCGATAGAAAGCCTTAAGAAAGCGATTACGATTGTTCCGACTTTAATTACCTTAAATTATAGCCTTAATACCGAAAATATTATTATAAAAATAAACGCGAATAAAGAAGGTTTTAAAAGTACTTTTGGCCAATTAATTACTGGAATAAAATATTTCGCGCGTTTTAAAAGTAGTACCTAAAAAGATATTAAGCTGAATTATAACGCTGGCAAATTAGAATGTCGAATTATTTTTAAAATCTTAAAAAAATTCTAGAATTATATTTATAACGTCCGATTTATATTAGAAATTGACGTTAAGGTGTTAGTAGCTTAAATCAATAATTCCTTAAACTGTTTGCCTAGTATTATCATTATTCGTTAGGTCGCTTCGATAAAAATGTTCGATTTCGAGATTTAATATATTCCTGGTAAAAAAAAATATAATAATGGACGGTTTGTTTCGAAAGTTACTTAAAGCTTTTAACGCGTTAAACAATTAACAAAAGAGAAAGATTGATAACTTTATTAATATTCAGCTTAATCTTATTCTGCTTAATTTTATTTTAACTGGTATAACTTTTATATTTATTGATACGGATCGACGATAAGGACCTTTTATTAGAAATTAGTTTGATAAGTTACAAAATTACGTTAGGTTCTTGACGATAATAACTGTTTTAACCGATTTAATAATATTTTAAAATGAAAAAGAATTACTTTTAAATCCGAGGTGTTAAATTACTTTGTTTAAGACGGCATTTTTAGCGTAAGGTAAATAAGAAGTACGGCAGCCGGCGAATAGTTGGCATCGAACATAAAAGATTTGCAGTAATTAGGTAATATTATTAAGATTATAGCTATAAGGGGCGAGATTCGACCTATCGTCGCATAGCAGCTTTGTATTATTAGCATAGCATGTTTAGCCATATTCGGAAGGCAATGTTTACATATATTAAATGCCAGAAAGTAGCCGATCGACGCTTTAAAAAAGGCCATAAATGTTTGTAGCCAATTAATATAATTGTCATTTACGTAATTAATGTTTAATTTATACTTAATAACGATAGTTGTAAAGCTACTGTCGAAGCTAGATGCGAATTATCCGATTATTTGAAAGTTAAATTTTTGCAATTAATTACCTTAGCAGTAATTAAAAAGAATTTAGACGAGTACGTTTTTTATGGATATGATATCCCGATTAAAATTAAAATTAACGGAAGCTTCAAGAATAAAGGCGAGGTTTTTAAAATCTGCGACGTATTACGGATTAAGAGGAAAGTTGGTGCCGCGTATATATCCTGGCGACATGGCTTAATTAAAAGAGGATACGTCCCGATCGTTAAAGTTTTGATAAAAGCGACGAATAGAACTGGCAAAGGATAGGTTAAGTCTTTGCTTAAGATGATTTTCGCCGACAACACCATTATAAAAAGTTATGGCGTTAGCCTTTATAAACTGCTGTACGGATAGAAAGCTTTTTTACCGATTGAAACAGTTTTACCGATATAGAAAATTATAACTTGGAACCCGGATACGCCGAAAGAAGATTTGATTACGTAAAGGATTTGGCTTTTAAAAAGGAAAGCTGAAGACGTGGCTAAGATTATTAAAGTGATCGCTAAGTAACGCCGTAAAGTAACTAAATTAGCGAATAAAAGTAATAAGAATAAGATAAAAAACAAATCTTTGAAAGTGGACGATTTGGTATTGTTATATGATACGTTACGATATATAGATATATTTAGAGATATAAAGTTAAAGTACAGTTAGATAAAGCCGTATTTAATTAGTAATATTATTAGTTTAAGTACTTATTGTTTGACGAAAATTAATAAGACGAAATTGTAAGGTATTTTCTTTGTTAATAGATTAAAATAATTTGTAAAAGATAAAAAAGAATACTGGAAGCCGATTAACTTATAAAAAGACAATTAGACGAGATTATTTTTTAATTAAACTGATGATACGATGTCGGGTATTTCGAATGCTATAAGTATCGAATTATTTAAAGATTAGCAGCTTAAAGCTTTAAAACTTATAAAAATAAATATTAAGATATAGATATTTAATGGCCAATTTAAGGGCTATGCGGTTATGGACGATAGCGATACGATAAAAAGGATCCGATTAAGAGAACGGAGGAGATTAACGTAATTGATTGCGAAAATTTAAAGTATAATAGTAATTTTTTTTAAAAACTTTTTAAGCTTTTATAAGTTTTCTTAAATTCTTTTATTATCTTGCCCGTAAATACTTTATACAATAATTATTATGCTTTACTTATAATTAGTGCGTTCGGCTATATTTTCCCGGAACCAGAAAATAATAGTATACTCTTTTACTTTACTTCGAAGCTAATTTTCATCGAATATTTTAATGATGGGATAAGTTTTTGTGCGAATGTTCTTTTTGATTTGTAGTAATCGTAAGAAGTTGGCTTTAAATGCCTTGAATAGTTTGTTCTAGAAGGTATAATTATACCTTTCGATAGATCCGATATAGTTATTATAAGCTCTGTTAAAGACGTTAAGAATCGACTAGTATTTAAAGAATGGGTATATTTTATATTAATTAGGATGTTCCGATATTATATGTCGTTTTTCGCAAAGTTCGCAGAGTACTAGGTTAGGTATACCGAATATCTAAATAAATAAATTAGTAATGTATTTGGTATTTTTAGTAAAAGCAGTTATAAAGTGACCCCAAAGATTGGCCTGATAAATTTCGACGTATACTGGATACGTTACCAAGTTTTTTTATTAACTGGAAGTACTTAATTATATTAGATAGGGTATTTGCGGCCGACCAAAAGTTTTTACTTACGAATTGCTATTGTAAGTACCGACCAGTAATTGGACCACCGACGACGCTGATAGATATAGCCCCAAATATTTATATTGATCAGCGGATTTTATTAACGATATTACGGAAAAGCCTAAGTATTTACTTCGATATACTTAAAAATAACGTAATATATAATATTATTCGCATTTTAAAATCTAGTTACATTTTAAACATTATTAAAAAATACGGAAAAGACGTAACGTTCCGATATTAATGTATGGCCTAAGGATCCGATTAATGATATGAGAATTTGCCGGATATGTTATAATTGTCGAAACTGTTAATAAAAACCTAGCGATAGAACTGCTACGGGAAATCGGCATATTAGTTGGAACAGGGATAACCGACACTAATCGTCGACCACCGATTGTTTATTTAACAATATCAAGGATTAAATTAGGCTTTGGAAGTATTTAGGTACATTTATTAATAGTAATATATGTCGAGCCGGCCAAGGTTTTAGAAGTAATGGATTATTTATAACCGGTATTTTTGGTAATAAAGTATCTTGATTAAGGTTTATGTAACGGAATTTGTACTAAAAAGTAAGGATAAGGTTAAAAATAAATGCTTAACGATATATTGGGTTTTGTAATTTGCGAATGTTTTAAAAAATTATATGAAAGTTTTAAATTCCGAAGATTATTTAAGAGCTTATCGATACGACGGGTTAATAGCTTGGAAAATATGGACGAGTTTGATACCGTTAAGATCTTACGACGATAATTAAAGATTTAGTCCAGTATATTAATATTTGCCTTAATTTTGAGATCGACAGGTTTCTTAGTACCAGGATTTAAAGGTTTGTTACCCGGTCCGGATTTTTTCGTAATGGACAATTTTCTTATAGGACGAATAAAATTACCTGGGTTTGCACTTCCGCGAAAATCTTAAGGATTGCGTAAATTTAATAATATACGAAAACTTATAATAGTAACGTACCATACAAGTGAACGGCACACACAAATAAGCGGCACACTTTTTAACACCTCGTAATAACAAATTCAAATAACTTAACTACAACATATCGCATTAATTAAAATCAATCGGATTCTCTTTCGCTAAACGTATTACAATTTCTTTACAAGTACGCGCATTATGCCCGGGCTTGCCGTAGACGTTATACTTTCGTTCCTTGGTTTTAACCTTTGTGACAACTCCCTTTAGTTGTTGTTGGCTGCATTTTTTCACTACCTCCTTCTTTTTAGGCCAGAAGGGTTTGTCCTTTTTGTATAGTAAAAATTTTTTTACTTGAAAACGTTTGTTTTTGGTTTTGCGACGTTTGTTTAAAACGTAATTCGTTTCGCATAATTAGGTAGCTTTTCTCCGAAGAAAAATATTTTCATATAGAATTAATAAATAATTTTAGTTAAGAGATAAACTGATTTAACCACTTTAATTAATGAGCCATTCTGGTAATTTTTAATCTTTTTTTACAAATAACGTAATTACCGGGGTTTTTTTTATTTTTTTTATTTTTTTATTTTTTTTATAGATATTCTTAGGGGTTTTCGCGAGCGGGGAACAAATGGAAGCGGCAGAGGTTAACGGGGAGACGGTCGGCGTAAGTACAATTAGAGGAACTTTTAATTCGAAAAGAACGTTATTAGGATTAAGTGGAATAAAACTAGCTTTCGCGAATCTAGATTTGATGTTATCGGACGTTATGGCAGTTTGGAACGCGTTGTAGAAGTCGGCAAGAAAATTTTCTTTGGTAATGTGAGTATAATGGCGTCGCATTAGGTTTTCGATGTACCGCAAATAAGCGCGTTTTAAAATAGAAAATTAAGATATATTAAAAGGTTGGAGCCGATGCGAAAAATGCGCGGGTATATAAAGCGTAATAATATTGTTGTTAGTGCAGTATTTTTCGAATTGTATCGAATGGTAGCTTTTATGACCGTCGAAAATAAGGAAACGTTTCGAATCTTTCGTACGTGTCCGAATATATTTGTCAAAATGTTAAATTTATTCGAGGCTTAATTTATTTGTTATTTAGCTATTATTACTTAATGCGATCTTTTAATCGGTTGCTAGCAGTAGGTTATCGCGGTACTAGAACCCAAGATAATTTTTCCCCGTTATGTAATAAATGGCGGCATAGCCCAACCTTAGAAATTAACAGTTTAAATAACTGTAACCCATTTCTTATTTCCTTGTTGCGTTTGTTTAGGTTTTTTACGTTTATCGGCATTAGTAATTTCCATGCCCGTTGTTATAAGAAGCCTTATTAAGAATTCAATCTCGTCGAAGTTATAGATATCCTTTTCTGCGATGCCGTACTCTGTGATAGTGGCCCGAATAAGCTCGAACCATTTGCGAAACGTTTCTAGATTTTCGCATAGGACCCGTTAATAATCGATGATCCGATTTAGATGCGTCTGGAGTTTTTTTGCCGTTTAATAAAGTTCGACGTCCAGTTGATTCAAATTCGTTCTAGGACGCGCTGGGCTAGTAGTAGATTAGCCATATCTTTAACGTACTGAAGCCGGACAGAAAACGTTCGCGTATCTAGGTTAAGGATTCGGTCGACAATCGATTTTTCTTCGGTCGCCGTTAATCTTCGTATAAAAGAGTTAATATCGGCTCGAGCGCGCCGATCGTTATATCGCATCTTTAAAGTAAAAAATTGAACTTCATAAATAAAACCAAGCTTTTTATAACTAAATTTCGGGTTTCGTTTTTTAACTTAAATAGCTAGGCTTATTTTCCCCTTTTTTGTAAAGCGTTCCATAATATTGGTATCGAATAATAAACGATTGAAAATAAGTAGCTAGAATAGCTAAAAAAAGTGTGTTGCTTACTTATGTCTGCCGTTTAATAGTGTGGTATGTTAATATATATTTAATTAAAAGAATTATATAAATTATATTAAATAATTTATAATAAGAGATTTTCGTATAATTTATATAAAGTTCTTATTCGTTCTTTATACATTATTATTTCGTTGTAAAAAAAAGTAACATTAGCTTTTAAGTTAATATTTAACAACTTATATAGGCTTAATTATTTATATACTTACAATTAACGTATCACACTACCGAACGGGACACTTTTTAGTACTTTTCAATAACACACTCAAATAACTCAACTACAACACATCTAATTGATTCCAATCAATCGTACTTTCTTTCCCCGACTGTATCTACAGCTTCTAAACAAATTCATGCATTATTTCATATCTTGTTATAGATGCTATATTGCTATTTCTTCCTGCCAACCCGCCCGTAACCGCCTAACTTCAGCAGCTGTTAGCAGCAATTTTTATTACAACCTTTCTGCAAGCTAAAAGAACTTGTTTATCCTATATAGCAAGTATTTATCTTTCTAGGAAACGTTTGTGTTAATCGTATAATTGCGGAAGTCTCGAGTTATTACAAAATCAAGTCCGACACGCCCTGCTATACGCTCCGCTACACGCCCGCGAAACGCTCCGCTACACGCCCCGCGAGACGCCCCGTACGGACCCCCCAACACGCCCTCCAACTCGTTTCCAACGCGTTGTTATGGCCAAAGACCTTGGCTCGATTGATAGACGGTCGGAGGTTGTAGGACGCATCTCCGATGTGGGTTCCAAGGTCACGTAACTGGCTCGATGGGCTCGCAGCGTTTAATTGGCGTCAGTTCTTCGAGCCAGTCGAGCCAAGAAAACGGCTCGATGGATTCGAAAAAGTTCGACCACCAAAAAGAGGATCGAACCGGTTCGAACCGGGCGAGCTAATAAAAGGATATATATGCTTATTATTTCTCATAGTTTAGATAGCACCAGTTTGCAATAATAATTGGTTACCCAGATTTACATTTGCTATTATCAAATGTAATTATCGCTTTATTGCTTAAATTCCCACAATATTACTGCTAATATAAACCGTACGACTAGGTTTAATAATTGGTTAAGCCTATAGCTGTTATACGTTATAAGCTTTTGTTCAGTAATACCGTCAAACTTTAAACAATATTTAACATTATCAGAATGTCGACTAACGTCGAAGCCACCGTTCCTACCCTAGCCCAGCAGCTACAAGAACGCATCCAGCAGCTTAAGGCCCATATCTAACAGCTCACTGCCTAGGCCACCGCTACCTCAATCGATTTGGTGCCAGCAACTATCACTCTAAAACTTAAAGTCAAAAAACCCGAACCTTATAATAATACAGGAAGCGTTTAAAGCTTCTTAATATAAGCCAAAGTATATCTACGATTGGAAAGGATCGAAGGCGACGCCGACAAAATCCTTATTATAGCAAAATTCCTAAAAGGAAACGCTTTAAATTGGTTTGAACTTACGTTACGCAATTACCTGGAAAATACGGAAAACAACCAGGAAACCGCCATCAAAAGATTTTTCAAAAATTACGTTAACTTCGAACAAAAATTTAAAAATAACTTCGATAACCCGAACGTAAACCGAAAGGCTATACAAAACCTTTTACAGCTTAAATAAAAAGGACCAACTTTTAAATATGTCGTTAAGTTTAAAAACTTTATATCCAAGGCAGGATGGGTCGACGACGAAGACGATATTAAGAACGAAATTATTAAAATCGAACGATTTAACGTATTCGACAAATATATCGTTAAAGCTGTAAAGATCGATAATCGACAGTTTGAACTACGACAAAAACGACGTAAATAGTTCGCTTTACGGTTCAAGTTCCAAAAAATTAACTAAGGTCGAAGGCGTTTTACGCTTTCCACCTTTTATAGAACTTAATTAAGGCCTATAGAATTAAGGGCCATCCAGTCGAAAGATAAAAAATCCGTTACCTATTACAATTACAATAAGCCCGGATATATTACGCGAAAGTACAAAAGCCCGAAAAAGGTATACTAGGCTTCAGTTTTTAAAAATTAACATAAAAAGGAACCAGCTGACAGAAAGACGATTAATATAATCTGCGCTAAAAATAACGACAATTCTTTACCTAAAATGCGATAAAGAATAAAAAAAGCGAAAAAGCTAGCCTAAGCAAGAGCCAAAAGGGCTAAAGAAATTAAATTACTAGACCTATTATTATCTAATGGCTACAGAAGCACGAAAAATGGAAAGAGTTAAACGACGATAAGCCACTTACCCGCGCATAATAGAAATGGAAGCAGAAAAATAACCAGTTAATATTTAACGTATAGCTACAGGAGTACCAAGGATAAAACAAAAATCTGTGCTTAAAAGAACCTGATCGATACGGAAAGCTCCACGCGGTCAGCTGTCGACGACCGCAATGCGAGGTACATAAAGACGAAAAGAAATATATCACACGACGAATTATACGTATATAGCAACAAGGCTTCGATTTTAAAAATCGAACTGGGAGTAATTTTAAGGATTAAAGGTAATATCGCCATATACGAAAAGCCGTAACGATGGAAGAAATCGACGAACTGGCAGCAACCAAAAGCTGGCTAGAAGGCAAATATTGCCTTATATATAAACCTTAATACTATTACGAATAGTATAATTATTAAACGCAGAAAAGATTAATTTAAAAAATAATAGAAAAGTACTGCTAGAAAATAATTGCCGATTTATGGATTTAGCTAACCTTTACAGAGGACCCAGAAAAGCGATTAGTTATATAAAAGGAAATTCGCTTTTTTTTAAGTTAAAGCTAGAAAATCCCAAAGCTAGAATATATTACCAGAGAAACGTTGCAGAACCAAGTGAAATACCTGACAGTAATGTTGTGCCAACAAGTGCAGCAATAAAAATGGATTCAAAATAAGAACAAAAGACTTAAAGAAAGAATATAATAATTCGAAAACAGCCTAAAAGATTTAAGTTACCTATAACGAGGTCCTAGGCTGGCAAAAATAAAGGTAGACAGCAATACCTTAAAAAGGCTTTAAACGTAATAAGAATAACGCAAAAGAAACCTATTACGGTCGAAGTACGAATTAAAAACAAACGATATACCGCATTTGTGGATTATAGAGCACAAAGAAGCAACTATATCGCTTTAAAAGTAATTAATAAGCTGCAATTACCATGGAAGGATAAGGAAAAACCTTACGAGGTCGAAAATGTAAAAGGTTAAATATTCAGCTACGACGATAGATAAGTTCGACGCGAAATTGATTACTTTAAAAATTTTGTCGAAAAAAGAAGATAAATTATTAGTTTCGATATTATCGCTATAAAGGATTATAACTTAATTCTAGGTTTGCTATAGTTAGAATAATATAACCCGGTTATTAACAAGATAAATTACAATTTATTTTCTAACGATAAACTAAAAGACGAAAAATTTTAACACTTAATCGATAAGGTGGATAAGTGCAGGTATAAAGAAAGGGCAGAAACCTTACTATCTAAAAAAAAAGCATAATCGAAAAATACGACGTATTATTGCCAATTTTAAAGTAAAATTCAGGCAGATAAATAATGATCTAGAACGACCGCCCGAAAAGCTATTAAAATAGATAATTAAGGTACTTTCATAATACTATAAGTATGACAAGTTATTTGGCAAAAAACTTAATACTAAATTGCGAAAGTATATCGAATAAGATTACAAAATAATCTTTAAAAATAATAAAAGTACCGCCTTTTATCCGATATATAACCTATATTATGCAGAATTATATATATTCCGCGTTTACCTTAAAAATAAGCTTCGAAAAGGATAAATTCGACGTTCTAAATCACTAGCCGGATACCTTATGTTCTTCGTACCGAAAAAAGGAGGAAAGTTTCGATTAATAGTAGATTATCGACAACTTAACGATATTACCGTTAAGGTCAAAACGCCATTATTATTAATTACCGAAATAAAAGATCGCCTGCAAAAAGTAAAATAGTTTACAGCTATTAATTTTCGAAATAATTACAACATAATTCGGATTAAGGAAGGACATAAATAAAAAACAACCTTTAAAACGAAATATAGCTTCTACGAATACCTAATTACCCTTATAAGATTAACTAATATACCAGCGATCTTTTAACGTATAATAAATTATATATTAAAAGAATACTTGGATATTTTTATTATTTGTTATTTCGACGATATTCTTATTTATTCGGAAACGAAAAAAAAACACGAAGAATATATTTATCAAGTTTTATAAGTATTACGAAACGTTAAACTTTTGGTTAATATCGAAAAAAGCCATTTTTACTAGCAAAAAGTCGAATTTTTAAGATATATTATTACGCTAGGATAAATTCGAATAAACTTTAAAAAGTTATCAGCAGTTAAGGATTAAGCATAACTTATTAACGTTAAAGAAATATAAGTATTCCTTGGATTCGTTAATTATTACCGACGATTTATACGCAATTTTAGCAGGATAATTTTGCTATTAATAGAATTTACCAAAAAAAAGTAAACCTTTTAAATAGACTTTAAAAAAGGAAATAGCTTTTTAGCAAATTAAAAACGTCCTTACCAATAAACCAATATTAATTATGTACGACCTAAAGCGACCAGTTAAACTAAAAACTAATATTTCGGATTATGCTTTAAAAGTTATAATTAAATATCGAAATGAATAAGGAAAACTTTACCGTATTACGTTTTATTTTTATAAGTTACATAAAGCAAAATTAAATTATCCCATTTACGATAAGAAATTCCTAATTATCGTTAACGCCTTTAAGAAATTCAGGTATTACCTTAAAGGCAATATGCATTAAATCAAGTATATACGGATTATAAAAACATTACTTATTTTTTTACGATACGAAAACATATCGGAAAATAATTGCGTTACGTAAAAAGCCTTTTTAAATTCGATTACGTTATTATCTATCGAAAAGGATCAGAAAATGGCAAAATAAACGTATTTAACAAACGACTTAACTTGGAAAAGCTTAAGGTTGAAGTATAGCAAATAATTTTTATTATTACACCCGAAAAATACTTAAAAAAGCGACGAATTACTGCAATATAAGCGATACCAGCTAATATACATTAATATATTTAATAATATAATGCTAATTAATTAATAAGATACTAAATAAATAAAATACAGGTATCCGAAAATTTATAAACAGATTTAATACGGGATATATACGAATACCTTAGTTATATATAAACATTTAAGGATTTACAAAATCCTAAAACGCTTATAACGGATATATTACTTCTTTAAGATGAAAACTACAGTATAAAGGGTTATACAGCAATGCAATATCTGCGCCAAAGTAAAAGCACGACGACATAAACCTTACGAAGAACTATAACCTTTACCAATTGCTAAACGAATATAAAATTCGATTACGTTCGACTTTATTACCAAACTTCCCTTATCAAAAATTCCAGCTATAGGAATACATTACGACAGCATCTTCGTAATTATTAATCGATTTACGAAATTCTTATATTTTTTATCCTATAATGAAAATACCGATATAAAACAACTCGCATACATTTTCCTTAAACATATTCTAAGTACTTACGGACTGCTAACAGAAATTATTTGGGATAAAGGTATTATCTTTATTTCCAAATTCTGGTAAAAATTAATAACTCAACTTAAATTAAATAACAAATTATCTAACGCATTTAAACCTGAAACAGACGAATAAACAGAAAAAACTAACCAAACGTTAAAACCGTATCTACGATGCTATATTAACTACGAACAAAATAACTAGGTTAAAAAATTACCAGTTACGCAATTAGCTTATAATATTAGTTATTACGAAAATATCAAAACAACGCCAGCAACTACCAATTTTAATTTTATACCTAAAATTTACCGAAATTTACATAAGGGTAAACCAACTAATATCAAAGCAATTTTTACGTTAAAACAATTAAAACAATTGCACGCAAAAATAAAATTAAAACTTTATTTCGTACGCAACCAAATAAGCAAATACTACAATCAAAAAAGGTTAAAGAAACCAACCTTTTCGAAAAAGGAAATAATTTATTTGATTACTAAAAATATTGAAACTGAAAGGTTAAACAAAAAACTCGATTTTAAATATATCGGCCTATATAAAATCATTAAGAAAATCTAAAAAGAAACTATAAATTAGAGCTACCGTCGAAGGTTAAGCTTTATCCAATCTTTTATATTTCCTTATTAAAGTCAGCAGCAGATATAATTAAAATTAATATAAGACAAAATTAGGACGAAACAGTTATAGAAAATATACCAATTTACGAAACAGAAAAAAAACTGGATGTACGCAAAGAAAAAGGATTTACCTAGTACCTAATCAAATAGAAAAACTACCTAAACTCCGAAAACACCTAGGAACCTGCGAAAAACTTTACGAACGCCCAGCGCCTCCTGAAAAACTTTCACCAGCAACGCCGAAAGCGCCAGGGTTAAGAATACTCCAATCTAGGTCACCCAAAGAAGGCCAGTCGGCAGGCAGGGTAATCTGCGCTAATGTAACCTTAGTTTCAAGCTGTTGTTGCTCTTGTTTTAAACGTTCGAATTTCTTTATCGCCTCCGTACCTTTAATACTTTTACGTAACATTTCGATCCTACGCTTACGTAAAAGTTTCTTTTAACTTTGCAAACGACTTAAGCGGCCGAGTAACTTATTTAATTATTATTAAATCTAAAGAAATTCTTTTTTAGCAAAACGATTTTAAAGTTCAAAACGGTTCTTTTTAGCTATTAACCGGTTATATTCGGTTTCGGAAGGCCCGAATAGGGTATACGGATTACTGTGCTCGATACGGCAAGCGCACTTTTCAAAATTAGGATAAGCTTTACAAATCTTTTCATTAAATTTACAGCGCGAACAAAAAAACGCGGACATGTTAAAGCCAAGGATATAAATTCTTTTAGATAAAATTAAATCGTTATTACGTTTGCGGGATTTCTGTTTTTCGATACGATTTAACATAACGGTTGGATATTAGAAAAAATGATATGGAAAAGGAGAAGTTACTTACTAAACAAATGCGACAAAATAAATTAATCTTTAAGAGCAAAGATCCTGAAAAGAGAAAGATCGTGTTATAGCTAAAGGCCTTAGCTCGATTAATAAACGGTCGGAAGTTATAAGACGTATTTCCGATATGGGTTCCAAGGTTACGTAATTAGCTCGATAAGTTCGCAACGTTTAATTGGCGTTAATCTTTCGAGCCAGTCGAGCCAAGGAAACGGCTCGATAAATTCGAAGGAGCTCGACTACCAAAAAGAGGATCGAACCGGTTCGAGCCGGTCGAGCCAATAAAAGGATATATATGCTTATTATTTCCCATAGTTTAAATAGCACCAGCTTGCAATAACAATTAGTTACCCAGCTTTACATCTGGTATTACCAAGCGTAATTATCGCTTTATTGCTCAGATTTCTACGATACCACTGCTAACATACACCGTACGACTAGGTTTAATAGTTGGTTAAGCCCATAGCCATTATACGCGTCCTATAACATGTTCTCCGCGGTATATCTTCAACGTATTAAAGCCGGATAAGAAATGCTTGCGTATTTGGGTTAAGGATTCGGTCGAGAATAGTTATCTAGTCGGTCGGCTTTGGGTCGTACGAAATGGGGGTAATATTAGCTTGGACGCGTTGGGAGGTGGTCGGTCGCAGGCGGGTTAGAAGGAAAAAATGGCAACATAGCATCCGCAACAAGCCTTGATATAATGCGTACACTCGTCGAGATATTGTAGGTACAGTTAGCAAAAACACATTCAATTGATTTGAGTTAATTTGAGATATTGTGGTTGAGTTATTTGGGTACTTTGCTGGGAAGTGCCAAAAAGTGTCCCGTTTGGTGGTGTGGGACGTTATAGAATCCTAAATTATATATATTGCTTTTGAATTTCTTCGTAATCTATTAATTATTTTATAAGCTTCGTTTATATACTTTAAAATCTTAGATATTTCGTTTATTTCTAAAAACAATCTTAAAAATTATCTCGTATACAAACTCTACCTTATCTATTATATCTTACATTATTTTTTTCCAATTCCAGTTCTAATTCGCTAAAAGGACTTCTAGTAAGCTTGAAATGTTCCCAAATTTTCTAAGTATAAATAACTTTTATATAATACTTAATATAATACAGTTATCAAAATAATACCACTGCTGTTTGATAAAGTAAAATATAACGACCGTATCTGAGATTTATATGGCGATTTTCTAAAAGATTAAGGCGTACATAAAGATAAAAATATTTCCAAGTTAGCTTTCAACACGAGCTATATTAACTACGGCGCTATTTTTTACACCTTATTCCCAATTATATATACCTTCCTTTAAACCTTTTAACAGCTAACAAAATAATAAATACGAATGTCGCCAAACTAGTATTTGGCAAAGTTGTAATACTATAAAGCCTTAATAAAATAAGGCGTATTACTATATATAAAAAAGCATAACGTCCCACACATATAAGCGCCTCACACATATGAGCGCCTCACTTTTTGGCACCTCGCAACAATCAATCCAAATAACTCAACCACAACACATCAAATTGATTCCAATCAATCGTATTATCTTGCGTCGACCATATCTACAGCTTCTGGACAAGTGCACGCATTATATCAAAGCTTGTTGCGGACGCCATATTGCTATTCCTTGCTGCTAACCCGCCTACAACCGACCAACTTCAGCAGCCATTAGCAGCAGTTCCTTGCCAGAACCTTTCTGCTAACTAAAAGACCTTGTTTATCCTATATAGCAAGTATTCCTCTTTCTAGGAAACGTTTGTTTTAATCGTGTAATTGCGTAAGCCTCGAGTTATTGCCAATTCAAGTCCGATACGCCCTGTCATACGCTCCGCAAGATGCCCCGCGAGACGCCCCGCGAGACGCCCCGCACGGACCCCCCAACATGCCCAACGCGCTTCCAACGCATCCTATAACACGTTCTCCGACGTATATCT